>QEPC01010959.1:2887391-2934894 GCA_003113815.1 Sphenodon punctatus | reverse complement strand
CAGCAGAGTTTTGGATTGCGATAAGGGGGGACAGGTGAGAGCAAGGGAGGCCAGTAAGGAGGAGGTTACAGTAATCGAGGCGAGAGATAACCATGGCATGAATAAGGGTTTTGGTCGAGGAGGTAGAGAGAAAGGGGTGGATCCGAGCAATGTTATGGAGGACGAATCAGCAGGATTTGGCAACAGAATCAATGTAAGGTTTAAAAGAGAGGTGCATGTCAAAGATGAAGCCCAAGCTACAGGCTTGGAGAACAGGATGGATGGTGACTCCATCGATGCAGATGGGCAGGTTAGAGGGAGAGGAAGAGGAGGGAGGAAAAATGAGGAGTTTGATCTTGCCTATTGCTCTATTATTCTCTATTGCCCAAAATACAAAAACCTAAGAGGGAAATACATCAGTCCCTTTATCAAAGTGAGTATTAAAGGGCCCCTTGAGAACACCTTGTTATACCCACTATTTAATGGCCATGATTCCCCTTGATCTAGAGCTGTGGCTGACTATTGTGCTTGTATCATCTTTTTTAAACAGAGACTCGAAATTACTTAATAACTAAGGGTTTGTAATCCCTATTGTAACCTATATTTTCGGTTACATGTTGTCTGAGTTGTTAGAGGGAAGAGCAATTTCTATGGTAATTGAAAGTGTATCTGTTTATATTTGGTGTTAGCTTATATTTGTTCTTATGATATGATTATGTTTATGGTTAATAATTACTTATAAAACCATACCGGGGCCAAGTGTGTTGCCACAATCTCTGAGAAGAGCAAGGCATTATTAATTTGTTTCCTGAGACGCTTTGTGTTTATAAATGCTGATGTATATTGTTTTATATTATTTAATTGTATATTTTGTATTTTGATTTTATTATGACATTATTTATCTGCAAATTTAATGAATTTTAATGGCCTATGGCCAACAATAAATTATTCAGCAGCAGCATTGCTCATTTGTAGGACAGGACAGGAGTCAAGAGACCCCAGTTCTAATTCCTGGTTTGGAAGTCCTTTGACCTCTCTGCATTTCAGCTTTCCCAGTTCTAAACCAGAGGGCTACCATTCTGGGTGCTCACAGGAGAAAGAACCTGTATGGGAACTAGGCTTGGGGTACGCAGTTCCAATCGCTATTGCATATCCAGCCTCTTTGCAGGGTAAAGAAGAGGACTCTTAAATGCTTCCCCTTCTTCAGAAGAACTTAGGCTCAGTGCTTAGCCCCCAGGAGTGCCTGCCCGATTCCCGTCGGGGCATGGCTGACCATCTGAGACCCACTGATGCTGACAGCCTGCAATGCCCAGCAAACTATGGGTGCCAACCACCAAACCCCAAGCCTTCCTGGTCCCTGCTGCTGCTGCTACTACTGCTGCTGCTGCTGCTGCTGCTGCTGGGTCTCAAACGGCCAGCCCTGGTGCCATGGGCACCCCCAGGGGCCAAGCACTGAGCGTGCCTGCCCGGGCAACCCGGGGTGCCAAGTGCCAAGCTGTCCCTGTCTCTGTTGCTGCTGCTGCTGCTGCTGCTAGTGCTGTTGCTTCTGTGTCTCAGATGGCCTGCCATGCTGCCATGGGCACCCCTAGGGTTACCTGGAGCTCCCCAAGCCTCCAGGCGACTGAACTTTCCGAACGTTCGGGGGGTCTGAACTCCACCAGACTGAACCCATGAACCAGTTTTTAGTCTGAACAGCTGAACATCTGAACTCCATCCTGTTCACACATCCCTACTGGTTACAGGAGGGACAGTACCAGCCAGGAAGTCCGGTGTCAGAGGAGAGACCCAGCAGGGATTATGCAAGAGGCTGGGAATGGGGGTGGTGGTCCTGGCTCTTGGAACTAAGAGACACTGGGCATCTTTAGACATAACAAAGATTGGGTGTCAAAAGCCCTAAGCACGAGTTTGGCCATTGTTTCTAAGCACCATAACAATCCCAACACCAATTTGGCCACCTGTTGGACATCTGTTGAACACACAGTGTTAACGCCATTGCATCGCAAGGATAATTTGTGTGTTCTGGTTGAACATGTGGCTAATATTGTGTGGTGTGTTAGCAGGTACAATAGGGGGAACGAGGCAGCAGCACTTGAGTGCTGAGATCGGGTGGTGACCAAAACACCAATTTCTCCCAAGATGGGCTGTGTGTCTAAGCAGAGCCACATAGTTAACACAGGGCCAAATTGGTGTTCATATCAAGGTCAAAACACACATTCAGACACCCGTTCAATGGTGAAGTTGATTCCCTCATGTATTGGCCTGATAGTGAGGTGATCCTGCAGGGACTTACCCAGGTCCAGGTCCATGCTGCTACAGTGGGCCTTCCCGGCAGATGGACAGCAGCTTCACTTCAGGCCGGTACCATGGATTTGGCCAGCCTGCTCCACCAGTGGCACTCCTGCATATCTGGCACAGGCATTTTTAAACAAACCGGCCAACCCGGGGGTGAAGCAGGCCAGCTCAGGCAGAACTGGGGCTTCCATCCATTTAAAAGCACCTATAGAGCCTCCCGTCCCCTGGATCTAGGGTTGCCACCTATGTATATTTTTCCAGGCCACTTATGAAAAATACATGTTGCAGGGCCTGTATTGGCAACTATGGCACCAATGCAAGCCCTGCAACATGTATTTTTCATAAGTGGCCTGGAAAAATATACATAGGTGGCAACTCTGCCTGGATCTGGCACTGCCTCCTTGCACACAAAGTTCCTCTCCTCGACGCAGAGCTCTTTATAATCACTCTGAGGCTTGACAATTTCAGGGTGGGAGTGGGTACCCATAACCCACAGCTGAGCCAGATACGTAACAGTTAACTAACCCAAGGGAGGGACTCTCACTTTTCTTTCTGATCATTTAATAATGCAGCACTTTAAACAGCATGAAAGGGAATTAATTTGACCCCTGAGTATACTTACTAGATACCTCCATACCAGAAAGATGTCAGAAGACTGTCGGATGTAGGAGAGATCCAATAAACCTGTGAGATGCACTTCAGAACAGCCATCTCATTCGTGTGACTGGTACAATCCTTTTAAAAAGCATGTGCCATTTATGTAACCCTTTCTGCCTTTGCGGTGCTTTATAAGCATTCCCAGTATGCCTGTGAGTCAGATAGTTGCAGATGTGGAAACTGAGTCTAAAGGTAAGTAGCTTGCTCAGTGGATGCAAGCTGAGATTGGATTGAGAATTCAGAGTATCTTGAGCTTGGGATCTAGATGACATTTTCCTTTTCTGTACTGGATTACATACATAGATACAGGAAATAGTTCATTGCTTGCTACTCCCTGTCCCCAGCAAAGCATAATACAATGCTGTTGGCAGCTTCTGAATACTTTGACACCTCAGCAGAACATAATCAAATGTGTTAGTAGTTCACTCTTTGTGAGAAGGAGGCTTTCAACACTGTTTACTTTTTTTTTTTTTTTTAAGTTTTATTTTTCATTCAGAAATCTCAGTATGCAAAATCCTTTGATTTCACCTAGCCTTCTGTAGAAAGAATAAGCTCTTTAGTCTGGTTCTGTATGTAAATCTGTTGTACATAGAATTATTCTGACAGCCAGAGCTCAGTGGATTGGGGGACCCAAGGGCAATTGCACAGCAAAGAAGAAAATATACAATTATATCCCTTAGGAACATACGTTGAGGTTTAGTGCAAAGAGAAACTACCAAATGGTATTTTGGAGTTTGTTGACACAGAACTGTTGGATTTAGCCTCCAAAGATACCCCTTTTAATTTCTGTAGATGTTAGAGTGACCACTGAACTGCTCTACAAAAGGTGACCAATTCTGGGGCCTAGTTAACTTAGAGTTGCTGGATTAAGTTGCTTTCACCCTCTTAAAGGAGACTACCCCAATAGGATTCTCTATTGTTCCTTGCTTTAGAGTTTAGATTTATAGTTAGGTTCCTAGAGTGGAAGGGGGAAGTTGCAAGCCTTACACATACTATGCAAACAGAAAGGAAATAAAAAACAAGAAGAAAGAAGAACAAAAGCTACAAGTGCATGTCTCTCTTCTGTAATGGGCTACAGTGACCCAGAGAACAAAATGGCTGCTCTCTCCTAAGATCCTAAAACCTATAAAAGTGCAACAGAAAGGCATTTCAGTCACACAGCAGTACAAGACACTAACTGATTTTCAGACTAACTTTTGGATTGCCTCTTTCACATTCTTGCTCATCTTAGATTGTAAGCCCACGAGGCAGGGATCTGTCTCTGAAAATCTAAGACTGGAAAGCACTGCGTATGCCTAGTAGTGCTATAGAAATGATAAGTAGGTAGTAGTCAACTCATGCTTTTAGCATAGTGGGTACCTGGTTTAGTAAGTACCCAACAGTGGTTGAAATGGTGGCATAACTTTTGAGGTGCAAGAGAGAATCCCAGATATTCTGTTGAAGGGGAGATCTCTTCCCATAGGTTTATCAAGACTGAAGGTTTTACTGTGGAGAAGGAGATGGCTTGGGAAGCATCAGGGGAGTACACAACAGGAGAAGGAAACTACTAGAATCAAGTTTGTTATAGCAACAATTGTGTGTGAACAAGGCAGTGGAAATCTCAGGGAAATCTTTGAAACCCAGAGCACAGGAAGAGAATGGACATGAATATTTTGGAGCCAGAATTAATGTTCCAAATGCCACATATTTACCCTGTTGACTATTCATAGTCATGCCCCAGGATTTAGGACTAGGCATAATTTTATATTCTTAAAAATGACTATTTACCTGACTTGCATTCTGTCCCCGTTCACAGCAGCAACGAGCTTTTGCAAGTGAGGAGAAAGTGAATGTGCAAACACAAGCTCTTTACCCTTGTACAGTAACAGCATTGATGAGATGACTTTTAGAGACAATTTTTGTTTTCAACGGATGTGCAGACATCCGTTCCATTGTCCATTTAAAAGAGGTTTGGACAAGTTTCTGGAAGATAGGTCCATTAGCAGCTACTAGCCAGACAGGATCAGGGAACATGACGGGAGCTGGGGGAAAAGAACAGGGAATGGATCCCCCATTGTGACCTGTTGGGTGCTTCTCCCAAGCCACAGTGATTGGACACTGTAAGAGACAGGATGCTGAGCTAGATGGACCATTGGTCTGACCCAGTATGGCACTTCTTATGTTCTTATGTCCAGTTGCTTGTGAATTGTCCTTTTCCTCAATAAGAAAAAAACCCTTTCTTCACTAGTGTTTTTCACATGCTTTTCATTTGGGTTGTGTGTCCATGTGTCCTTGTGTATAATGAGCTTCAAAGAAGAGCACTGCTCTCTATAATTTACAGAATAACAACCACTTTGGGTCTTACTGTGATGCTCCAGTGTCTCTCTTTATCTGCTTGGGGACAGCCTCATTTCTGGTGCAAAGGATTAGAGCAGAGGTGGGGAACAGAGTTGCCACCTCTTGCAGTTTGACCCTGAAGTATCTGATATCAAGGTATCTGATTTTAGGCCTTAAAGGGATCTGATTTTCAGAAAATGTTGAGCACTTACCTTCTGAAAATCAGTTCCCTTTAAGGTGTTTCACCACAGACACCCAATATTTCTAGTTACATTTAAAGTATTGATTCTTCCCTCCCCCCCCCCCTTGCACACCAAGATATCTGTAATAGTCAATTTTGATTTGGTGCAGGATCTGGTTTGCAACACTGTGGCCTCTGAGACAGACTTGTAACTGTGGATTTCCAAATGTTCTTGCAGGTCCCAGACGGTGACTCAACAAGCCTACAGGATCAAGCATAAAATCGTGACCTCGTTAGAGTGGAAGTGCTGCCCTGGGTACAGTGGACACCAATGCCTGCCCAAAGGTATGTGAGAGTTCTGCTGAGATTAACCTGTCAGCTGTTTAAAATTGAAAATCTGATTCAGTTGCAAAATGGCTCAGATGACAATCAAGCCAATTTTAGGGGGGAGGCCCAGATCCCCAGCCCTTCTTAGCCATAGACGCATCCCAGGATCTGAATCCCAGAAGCACAAATGTACTTTTCCTCTCGCTATCCTGGGTTTGGCAGAAAGCAGGGCTACATCACTCCTCTGCCTCTCCTTCTCTCTCCCCACCCCCTTTTTTGGGCACTAGGCAGCACTTGGCGGCAGGTGGGAAGAGGGAAGGAGGGAAAGAGAGGGAAGTCACTAGAAGCAGTGACAACAAACTGAGGAAAGAGAACCCAAAACCAGAGGAGAGAGGCAGCCTCTGGGCTTGATCTGGAGTCTCTGGGTTTTCAGGGGCCATCTCCAGATAAAACCTGTTTTCCCAGATTATCCAGGAGATGGGGCGAGGTCTGTTTTTGAGGTGGCCCCACCTCAAAAACCACATGGCCACATCTGAAAATAATGGGAGAGTCCCTTTACTCATCTCCCCTTTGGCATGGCTCAACCATTTTGGGTCAAAGTTTCAGGGAAGGTGTTGACCCTACAAGAGAACTAAGGGAATTTCTCCCCTCCACCCTGATTCAACTACACCCTGTTAACAGAGCTAGAACTTGTAACTGGAAAAGGTGCAGGGCAGGGTGTGTGGGGGTAGGGGGTGGGCAGATGGACTGCCGCTTTAGTGAAATCCTGATTGTACCCATTTCCAGTTTTTATTGTTATTTTATTATTATTATTATTATTATTAGCATTTATATAGCACCAGCAATGTACCTGGCACTTTACAAAGAATAAGATAGACACGGTCCCTGCCCGAGAGCTTACAATCTAAATTCTTGGGGGATCTGAACAGCTCTGACTCCCGAGAAATGAGGGAAAGCAGAGTTTCATCTCAAAATACCAGGCCCCTTGTGTGACCATCCCTCATTCCAATTTGTCTATGAGGCTGCATTCCTCTCAAGAAAACTTCAACAGAACAACTCTTCCCCTGCACCAAGCCCACCTTAAATAAATAAAACTCCTCATAAAATCTTGACTCTGATTTTATTGTGCAGTCACCTGTAGCTTGTATTAAATGCCTCATTTCTGGCAATCTGACCTTTTCTGGGGGGCTTACAGTATTACAGTCTCAGGGATATTAAATCTAGGCTCTCTGCTGAAAGTCTGCTGTTTAAATTAATCCACCCACAGCAGGTTGACCCTACTGACTTTTTGGATTCAGCCACTCAGAATGTATTCCAGTCAGAAGTTATAAGAAAACGTGCCCCATCCTATTCCTCTTGAAGTAAAAGGATGTTTTATCCTATGGGGAGGGGGGGAGGACAGAGGAGGACTCAGCCAGCTGGCAGAGTGGTACAAAAAGCCACACGGAATTCTCCATGGCGTGTGTATATTTGTGCCTTATTTTCAGCCAGAGAATGCAGTGTTTTATCATTGCCCTGGTGATCAAACACATGGCAGCGTGCTGTAGTTTAACATCTGTAGAACTGCCATTACTTTGCTCCTAGCCTTATACAAGCTGCCCTTGAAAAATAAGATATGGTACCGGCATACATATTTTAAACGGATGAATATTACAAGAAAGGCCATTAGCTGCGGTAGGGAATTCAATCAACAGTGGTAGAGAAGAGGCTGTGATTAAAAATTAATGCGGAGAAATGTCGAGAAGTCACCACCACTCACATGTGGGAGAAAGAAATTTTAATGTTGCCACACTGGGAAGGTGGGAAAAACGGAGCTCTCTCTTAAATGCTTGATAGCAAATGGACCAAAGGGCAGGCTCTAGTGTGGCCTAGTCGTTCACTAAGCTTTCACAACAAAAACCCACTCAGGATGAGGTTGACATGTTTAGAGGGTTTACGTTCTTTTATAAAATAAAAATATAAAACATTACCCAAAAGTGACCAAAACCCAAAAGCTTAGGAAGGAGGCTGTTAGAGAGTAAAGAGATGGTTGAAAATGGTATAGCAGTGAGAAAAAGAGGCATGTATCCCAATTTGCTGTGCACCTCAGGTCCGGATCCAGGCAAATGGAGACTGGGTCTTGCCACACAGGGACAAATTTGGGGGAGCATCCTAATGGACCCTGCCAATGTGTGGGGTCCAGGAATAAACTTGACAGGACAATGTGAATGTGAGAAGCACTGGTGTAAAGTACATGACCTCAGAGATTCAAAGGCAGGGAGACCCAACTCACTGCAGGCTTGGGGTGACTCAGGAGGGGGCCCCCAACACATGGGGTGCATGAATAAACTAGAAATAATGACCTATGTATAACGTACTGGCTGGCAGTGCCTGCAGCGCAGAGAGCCCAGCCCCCTGGAGAAGCTGTTATGTTTAACTGAAATCAATTACAGTAACCTTTCCCTTGTGAGTCAATGCGTGTCCGTTAAGTATTCCTACGTTAGAAGGGAGCCCACACAAGGTTTGTACACAGGGCCCAACTTCCCTGGATCCAGCAATGGTGTCAAAAAACAAATAGGACGTTATCTTGAATCAAAGCGGAACTCCTGGCCACTACGTCCAGATCTTCTATTGCCTTGTGGGAAAGACATCTACTCTCTCCCTGCCTCTGTTTATCTATTTAGAAAACTGAGATTTTATTTATTTATTTATTAAATTTATATGCCACCCCCTCCTGCCTCAGGCATCTCGGGGCGGCTCACAATATATGACAGTCACCTCCTCTTCCCTACCTCCAGAGTCCTTTCCATACTGGGAAGAGGCTAGTAACACAAGCCCTTCATAGTCACCATTGACCAAGCCCTCATGTGGGGGTTTTGGATAGGGCCAGAAGGGAGGAGAGCAGTTTTCCCCAGGCTTCAGACCAAAGAGGACCTTAGTGAGTACCCCTTATAGTATCCAGTATCCACGCATAATATGAATACACGAAGGAGAAAAAAAAAAAGAGGTTCTAGGATCTTGATCCCCAAACCTTTTGCCTGTGTCATCCCATTTTAAAATATCTGCATTGTCCAGGGTATGATATATGTAAGGGACTGCAGCTGAGTTTAAACAGGGACCTATCAAAACAATACCAGTCTAATATAAGAGAGGGAGCCACTCTGCATTCAGTTATTAAAATAAAAATATAATGAAACATTATAATTTAACAATTTTAATACAGTAATCACAATTTGTAATTAGTGGTATAAGTTTTGTCAACTTTTAAAAAAACAACTATAGCAATTTGTATATTTCCCTGACTCACATGATGGGTATTTTCAAACATGATATCTCAGTGAGCCACCGCACTTAAACCCACCCTGGGGTGAAACAAACATTCAGGCAGCTGGGGCTGGAGAGGGGATGGGGAGAGAGCGGGGGACATGCAGACGTGGGTCTGCACAGCCCTGCCCTCCCCCCCATCAGGCCGCCATGCCCACCTGGAACTGCTCCGCCCACAGGCTGGGGTTAGGTGGAGTGGACCATCAGACATGATGGCCCGCTCTACCACAATCTGGGGACGCCTACCCCGAACTGTGGCAGAGCTTAACTGTAATGTGCCGAGCCAGGTTCAAGGTGTTGACATTGATCTATAAGGCCCTGTACGGTCTTGGACCTGGATACCTCAGGGACCGCCTCACCCTCCATGACTCAGGATGGACTCTCCGGTCCACCAGGGGTGCCTTCTTGGCGGTCCCCCGCATAAAGCAGGGGGCTACAATGGAGAGGGCATTCTCGGTGGCTGGGCCCCGGCTGTGGAACTCCCTCCCAGAGGAAGCACAACTGGCCCTGAGTCTGTTGGCCTTCTGTCGGGCCTGTAAGACATTACTGTTCTCCAGACCTTCAGAGACAGGGAGGGGAGGGTGGGCTAAATTTTTGTATGGGGGTATTTTAAAATTGTTTTAAATATCTGTGTGGGTTTCATATTGTGATTGTTTATTTTATGTTGGAAGCTGCCCCGAGATGCTGTAGGCTTAGGGGGCAGCATATAAATGGAATTAAATACATAAATAAAATAAATTAACACAGGATGTGCACTGGCTGGGAGCCCAGCACACATCCCGTGTTAGCCCTGCCACAGTCCTGGGTTACTTCTGCTCCTGCCTGTGGTAAACATCTGGTGGGGTGGAAGCAGATGTGACATCTCCACCAGTGGCCACACTGGGGGTGCTTTTAAACGAGACAAGAAACGCGGCTGATCCTTTGATCAGCCGCGTTTCTTTGCGCTCGTTTAAATTACAAACTTACATTTAAGCCGGCGTCAGACCAGACAGGCGATCCTGCCCCCTCCGACGCGGATCGCCGCTGTGCCGGCTTCACGGCACACTTCCCGGATATTTTGCCGAGGGCGCATGCGCAGAAGGGCGAGCATGCGCACTGAGTCTCTATGCCGGGTCTGATGCTCTTCTGAGCATCAGACCCGGCGTAGAGAGAAAGGTGGGGGGGATATGCCGGCACTTAATGATCCCGCTTGTCAGCGGGATCGTCTAAAAGCGCCTTGGGTCTGAAAATACCTGACAAGACAAGTGAATCATGCTTGGCCTCTGGTCATCCTTTGTGTGCTCACAGGCTGATGCCAAATCCGTTTTTTCTGTGAAATTACAGGGAAGTTTTTAAAAATCCAACTCCTGGTTAGTTGGACCTCTCTTTCAGCTCTGTCTCCAGTCCTCAGCAGGTCTGGCTGGAGTTAAACTGGCATGCAAGATGGCTTCCAGCTTCATACCCTCTCTGCCCCCAGGACTGGATATGCATGTCCTGTAGGAAGGTTTACACTTAATGGGAACTCCCATGCTGCTCTTCAGAACATCATAGTCATGAGTTGTCTGCCCCCAGCCACCCCGCCCCGGACAGTGTGCAGGAAACACAATTGGGTGGGTGCGTAGTGAGGGGGGGGGTTGTTGCATATACATTGGGAGGAATTTTGATAAAAATTCAAAACTAAAGGACACCAGGGAGCTGTTACGTCTGTTGTATAAATCTGTGGGGTTCAGAAATAAGAGACATTCCCTTAAAGTAAAGGATGATCTTTAAAATAAGATGTCCTAGATCCCTTTAAAAGACTACAGTCCCAAGACTACAGTCCTACAGTTAGAGCAGGCTATGGACTGTGAAACATTTTGCAAAGGGAAAACAAGATCCGCATCAATGTAGCTCTGGCTGCATTCGTATCCAGCAGTATAATGGATATATTCATTTGACCTAAAGTGAAAAGTTTCTATTCCACTGTCAACTATATCATTTTTGTTTCTGCTCTGATTGAGGCTTGGAGAACACAGTATTCACAGATATGACAGCTATAGCCAATTAGAGCTTAAATCGATGTCCATTTAGAGCTTAAATCGACGTCCAAATATTGTATCCAGCAATTTTGCTTGCTTTGAATCAGGCCCGACAAACAAGATACACCAAGTACAACAAGCCCCTTTTTGGTTCCCACTTCATACACTAAAGGGAATGTTCATCTTGGACATTTTAGCATTTTGCTTATGATATTTTGTTCATTTGGGTTATTCAAAATGATCCAATAGAATTCAGTTATTCTATATTGGTTGAATATGATTTAGCAATAAAATAACATGATCAAAGTGAAAGAAATACCAAAATACTGAATAACCAAATAACTGAATACCTGAAACAAAATACTGAAATGTAATTAAATGAAATATCTGAAATGGATATCTATTTCTGTGGTGGCTATAATTCTGATATATGGAAGGATATCTGAAATCTGGAAAAGCAAATTCTATTTGTAATTACTAATTACCTATTTCTTTCAGCTCTGTTGTCAACTCTAATTACCTCTGCAATGATGTGTAGAGAAAGTAGGGTTTGCCATGTTGGTCCCAAATATAGGCAATAGAGACAAAGTAGTAAAGCGATATCTTTTATTGGACCAACTACAGCTGGTGAAGGTATGCAAGCTTTCGGACTTCACAGACTTGCCTGTAGAAGGACCCCGTGAGGTCCGAAAGCACATACCTCTGCCAGATGTAGTTGGTCCAATAAAAGATATCACCGTACTACTTTGTCTCTATCTGCATCTGCAGTGATAGAATTTATCCAGCAGATGGCTCCCTATGTTCTGAACTGAGGCAAGCCAGCCACGGAGTAAAGGGAAAGACACAAAGGGCAGCAATTCAAATTCAAATACAGAACTGTCGGTAGCATTTGAAGAGGGAAGGGGAAGAAAAACCCCTTAATGGAACTATGACATTCCCCACAGCAATTTCTGCTTTAACTGCTGCTGTTTCAAGCATAGACTCGCGAGAAGAGGAGAAAAGATACAACTTCTATTTTTAGGTTTCCTTAAAAGCATTTCATGAATTATGGACCTGACCTGAAGCCCACTGGGAGTCTTCTATTGACTTTAATGGGATTTGGATCAGTCCCTGTATGTGTGAAAATACAGGTGAGTCACAATACACTCTACATTTCAAGGCAAGGTTTTCAAAAAGCCTGAAGTTAGGCTAGTTTTCAAAAAGCACTTTTGCTCAAAAGGCTCTTATTGGATTCTTGGAAACAGCTCCGTCCTGAGAACTTTGCAAAAAGAGGACACCTTAATTTACACTGTTGTCAATGCTATTATTTATATTATGGTAGAGTTGAAATGAATAGGCATTTTCGTATTCATGACTATTATGTGCATTTTTGGATAGCTTAAAAAAATATCAGAATAATTGAGTGTTTTTAAACAAGATGCTACCACATACGGTCACCCACAAGCCACTCATTCGAGTGCCCGATGTGCGCTCCTGTGAGCCGCACAGCATCCACTCATGAGGCACTGCCGAAAAATCTGGAGTGCTCTGCGTGGGGCAAGACCAAAAGGTATGTGGCAACAGGCGCCCAAACATCCCCTGCCCATCTGAACTGAGGTGACCACCCATGCCAGCAGTCAGATCCTCCACTCAGAGGCACTGTGGGCAGGGAGCACGGCCTTTGCAAATCACAGGAACTGGCCGTGAGCACTGTGGAACCCAGTTCCCCAGCACTCATGGTCAGGACATGAGAATTTCAAAGGCCTGCCCGGCACATTTTCCCCTCCCCCATGGTCTGTGGCAGAGGGAATGTGAGGCGGCTGGCTGCCATGGTAACCACGCTGGGATCCACCCTCTAGAATCCCTCCCCATGCACTCTACCTGAGTGGCTGCTCCACAGCTGTGCCCCCCTCTCCCCCCCCCCCCAAGCCTTGCTTATTTAAAAACACTCACCATGGAACCAATATTCATATACCCACTTATTTGGTTGATTCAGTTTGCTTGTTTCAGTTACTTTGGTATTTCAGTTGATTTTGGCACAAAATTAGCATGATTGCACACTAAACCAGTGTTCAGTAGTACTAACAGCATGGAAAGGAAGTAGGTAAAATACCAATGTACACATTTTCCAAGGCTGAAGGTCATTCCACAATGGAACACTACCAGGGGACGTGGTGGACACTCCATCCACTTGAGGTTTTTAAATCAAGATTGATCACAATCAAAAGTTATAGGTTAGATAAAGGCATTGAGAGGGAGATGTAGAACTTAGAGAAAAACAGCATCCCAGAACAAAGAAATGAACAAACCAATGGAAAAGTTGCTTTCATCTTTCAAGCTTCTGCTTTGGTGACACTGAAATATTATTGAGGATTGCTGGTAGCCTAATGTGGCATAACACAAAATATTGGGTGCAGTCCAGTTCCCACTGAAGTCAATGGGAATTTAGCCATGGATTTCAATAGAAACTGGATTTCTCCCATAATCATTAGCTTGCAAACCAATTTAATACTCTCATCCGGCACAAGAGTTTTCAAAAATTGGTAGATGGGAATGGACAGACGCTAGATGACTCAGTGCTGGTAAAAATGGGAAGTGGAGGCTTTCAGCTCAGGGGCCCGTGTGGTGTAGTTGATAAGATGGTATTTGGACCTGGGAAACCAGGGTTCAAATCCCACTCTAGCCATGAACTCACTGGGTGGCCTTAAGCAAGTCTCAGCCTCTGTTCCCCCATCTGTTAAATGGGAATGTGTGTGTGTTTGTCCTGTGTCCCCTTGTCCAATTTAGATGGTAAGCCTCACTGGGGTGAGCAGAGACCTGTCTTCAAAAACCTGTGACTGTAAAGTGCTGCATATGCCTAGTAGCACTATAGAAATGTGGAGGAGGAGGAGTATTTGGGGTATTATAAACACTATATATTCCATGAGCAAAAGACAGCAGTTAAGGCTCTCACAAAATCAGCTATGTCCCAAAAATGTATGGAAATTTAAAGTTAAGGCTCCTGCCTTAACTTGCCCCCGTGGAAGAATTAAAGACATATTTGGCTCTTCTGGGGTACATTGGAATATTATACACACTATATACAAGAAGTGGACAAGCTGTCTCTCTGAAGCAACCTGTGGCTCTTTGGCCCTACTGTGGTAAACGATTGTGGCTTACTCACCCCTGTTATATACCATGAATCATTTTTTAAAAGGGATCTTTGGGATCTACTGAAAATTCTGAATTAGATTTTCAGTTCCGATCTATCTCAGGCTGCCAGCTTGAATCTTGTTCAGAGAGCTGTAATCAAATTATTTCACCGCTGCTGATTGCTTGATGATATACAGGCCTTTTCAAATGGGTTGATGGGGGGGGGGATGGGTGGAGGCCGCAGTGGGTGCGTGGTGTGTGGGCAGCCTGTTACACGGAGGCCCACCCATCTCCAAGCACGGAGGCACCTCCATTTTCCCACCTGCACTGACAGTCACATGGATGACACCCCCACCTACCCAGTCGCCCACGTGGGTGGGGGCGAGGGGATTCCAAAGGGGGGGTTGCTCATGTGATTCCTTTTTGAGACTGAAGTGAAAATCTATTACCCTAGAAAGCAACAAAGACATGTAAAGTATATCAAATGGCAATCAGGATGGTGGCTCCATCCACAGATGACATGTCCCTACTTGGTGCCCCAACCCATAGTTTAGGGTATGTATAAAATAAGTTTTGTGAACTCATCCCAGTTTTCACATCACCTTTGCTATTATTTGACATCTTTCTGGCCCTTTCAGTAAAGAAGCTGAGAGATATATAAGCATGGCATCTCATCTGGTTTGTCAGGGTGACCCTTTTGGAGTAAAATAGAGGTGCAGCAGTAGAATTATGGGAGAATACGTTTGCTTATGTGTCCTTCAGAGGACTTGTCTTGCATGTAGAAGGTTTCTGTTTCTAGGTTATCCTAGGTGCTCTAAGTCTTGTGCCTTCGTTTAAAACATCTGGAGTGTTGGCTGTTGATGACAGGCTACTGATGTAGGAGCCACTGGTCTATTTTGATATCCACTCCTATTTTTCTGGGTCTTTCATTAAATAAACAGTGTAAAGCTTTAGGAAAAAGACCGACAAATACTGGGCTATGAAATTATAAAGGTGATCAGGAAAGACTGTAAGGAAACTAAGAATCTGTGGGCTGTACAAAAATAAGCACACAAGCCTCTTGATTTAATAGAAAGCATGAAAGATAAGATTGATTGTCTGAAAAAATCTGGTGTCTGAAGCAGTTACAGTGGTGGTGAATACATTTGGGAAGAGAGAAAGATTGGTAAATGAAAGAATAAAAGGACATCGATCAGCTGGTTCTTTATCACAGGCGAGTAACTGACTCCCCTGTCATAGATTATATCATCACGTCACCGCCTGATAAATCCTATGTAATGAATTGGGATGAATGCAAGTATTTAACTCCTGTCGACAACCATGGGCAGACGAAGATAACAGCGGCCGGCTATTGAAATTGTAAACAGACCTTTCCGTTTTCATCCAGCCATGGCTGCAAGTCCTCTAGGCTTTATGGAGTTGTCTGCCCATTCACTAGTCCAATCTCACGAGATCCCGTGGAGCATCTAATTGTTGCTTCCAACATTTGCAACCTATAAAATTTCCTAATATGATCTTTAAATGCAATCTATTGCTCACTGCAGGCACTGCTGTGCAGCTGATGGAATGTAAGCCAGTGCATATATTCATCTCAATGCATTTAGTTTACTCTGGCAATGAACAGATGAGGTTTTAGAACTGGGGCCCAGGATAAAACTAGCTTTTTTCTAATCAGATTGTGATGGGGTGAGAACTCCTGGCAACCAAACTCTACCTCCCACAGTTTCTTGTGCTCCATCTTGCTTAACCTGTGACTCCAAAGGAGTTTCACAACCCATAAAAACTGAAGAAGCAGCGATATTAAAACAAACAGGGGAAAAAATATGGAATGGGACTAAGGGGGATTTCAGACGTTCTGAGTCTGAAATTCACCCCGCCTGAACCACAGTCAAACACGGGCTGTGTTTGACTGTGGGGAACGTCTGTTTGCTCGCCACCAGATATGCACTACAAACGCGGCCCGTGTTTGCATTCACCACGCTTCTGGACCTCTGGACGCGAGGAGGTCAAGAAGTATGGTGAAAGGCCACCACGGCCGTGGTGAACGGAAAGTAACTTCTGTTTACTTACCATTCACTGTGGTCAATGGAATTCACCCCTGCCTGTGGTTGCGGCGTCGGGAGGGGGGAGGGGCGCCAGGGAACACAGGGGGCGGGGCCGTGCGGCAGCACGCTGCGCCATGCAGCCCCACCCCCTCCGGGGGAGTACCACTTTAGACGTGACGGGCGACCACTTTCACCATGGGCCGTGGTTTGGCGGTCCCCACGGCTGGGGGCAATGGGGTGCACATCTGTTGGCATGCCCCTTCACCCCCAGCCATGGTCCAAACCACCCCATGGCCCGTGGTGAAAACGGTCGCTCGTCACATCTGAAATCACCCTAAGTGTAACCTTGGCAGTCTTAAGGACATAGGCTCCAGCTCACTCTGTCTCCCCTCTCCAGTAGTGCCTCTGACTTCACCTTGTTACTTTTATTATGTTTACATTGAATATCCTTATTATGTTTACATTGAATATCCTTACACTTGAGTGCAGTGGAAACCATGTGACATATATGATTGAAACAAGTGTTCTCTCCTGTAATCAAAGCTCCTCTTTAAATACAGACCGATTGATTATAGTATGGGAAATTGTGTTGGCACATAGAATACACTCTTCAGTGACTTAGTATTACAATTCCTTTCATACACCCGACCAAAAATCCCTCCAGTTAGTGGAGAGCTTGAAATAGAAAAATCTCAGATCTGAAATAGAAAATCCCAGATTCCAAACCCCTTGAACTTCTAGAAATTGTACAGCCAGATATGAATCTGTGCTTTGCAGCTCAGGCCCATCTCTAATGCGGCTGCAGCTTATCTCTTGGTAAAAGTTTATCCAATTAGCCATGTTACTTGCTTATCAGTTACAGCATAATACCTATCACTGATAGGCTGTTTTTTTATTTTGTGATCTCACACTGCTTAACAAAGATACGCAGGCATTCATTTCTCCAGTTATAGACACACTGAAACCCACCTATTTAATCAAGGTCACAGCAAAAGCCTATGGTAAAACGAGGAGCAAAATCCGAGGCTTTGTCTATTACTATGTCCTCTGGACTATGCTGATGCCCAGATAGTTCTGCATTTTAACTTATTTCTGCAAAAGGTATAATTCGTTCCTCTGTTCTTTTCAGATGTATCAGGGCTCACAAACCTGGAGGGCTCATATTTCCTGGTCCCTGCTGCTAGGAGTGGAGGCAGCGGGCCCCCACCCCATCATTTGCACCAGGGCCCACTCCAACCTAGCTATGCGTCTGATAGCGACAGGCACATTGTATATCAAGTTAGAGGGTATTTATTTTTAGATTGTTGTGTAAATGGCATGGAGTCACCCTTTTGGATAAATGGTACACTACTTCATGTAAACCCACACCTGTGGGTTAACATTCCCTGTGAACAAGCTCTAAGACAAGCATTATTTGTTCTACTTGATTTGCTTGGTGTCCCTTTTAAAGTCTCTGCTCCAACATTAATCCTGCAGATCTCTGAACATTCCTCATTAGAGGGACGGGTTAACCTCGTTGTCTTAGCACCGGCTTCCGCAAAGCACAATCAATTGCAACCCCAAGGAGATGCTGATAATCTTCTCTGGCCAGAATTAAAGCCATTCACTATCTTCGCCAATATGGTGCCACATTGCATTCCAGATGGGCTAAGCAGCTAACTCAGGAATCAGCACAGATGATTAGGCTTTGAGAGAGTACAGGTGAATTGAGAGCAACAGCATTATTGCTGAGTATTAGATAAATTAGTCATGTTGAATGTTTCACTCTAATTCCTTCTTTCTTCCCCCTTTAGACCAACAGCAGCAATTACTTATACATAGCGACCAGGCAGAGAGCAACACAGCTGTCAGTGGGGGAATGCCAGGAAACCAGCAGGAAGACCTCAACGACCAAGGTCAGTGGTTCTAATTACTATCGTCTCTTACACAATCATTGTCAACACTATTTATTATTAAAACCACTACAAAAGAAATCCCCAGCCACTGAAAGCTCTGAGATGAAGTCTTATAGCGCCATGTAATTGGTGAATCTGCTCAGAATGTCTAAGGGGAGATGGTAGATATGGAGAATTTGTTAAGATCAGTAGGTCTGACAGGTTGGGAGAAAAACACTGTTTTCTGGTGTTAGTTTAGGCTATGATCCTCAAAATACTTATTCCT
This sequence comes from Sphenodon punctatus, assembly GCA_003113815.1. Lineage (NCBI taxonomy): Eukaryota > Metazoa > Chordata > Lepidosauria > Sphenodontia > Sphenodontidae > Sphenodon > Sphenodon punctatus. The sequence continues at coordinate 2,916,526 of QEPC01010959.1, read as the reverse complement.
GCTTGGTCCTATCAACTTCAGAGGGACGATGCCCCAATGGGGATTATTAGATGAACAGCAGCTCCACTTCTGCCCACGCCAGTCCACTTCACTCCCGGGTTGACCAATACATGCAACGGCACCTGCCAAACATGCAAAATGGTGCTGCTCTGGAAGATCCCAAATTATGCTGCACGGAGTGGGCTGGCCAAATCCGCGGCAATAGCGAAACATGGAGCTGCTCTCCATTTGTTGGGCAGACCCATGATGCAACTCTATGCCTGGCAGCCAGTTAGTATAATGGAGTTGCAGTCGCCAGGCTAGAGTGTTGGGTGAATGACCGCAACTCTATGGTGTGGGCAGGGGGGGCACCATGCAGGCAGACTGTAGCCTGGGGACACCCGCTGGTTCATCTAAATTCAACCAAAGCAGAGCTGGAAGTGAGTGGACGTGGGTGGGTGTCCCTGGAGCAGCTCCGGGAGTGAGCAGGCTCCACATCCATCTGTTTACACCCAGTAAGCAGTTTTAAGAACTGTAGATCCACTTTATAACAAACTGAAAGGGCGGATGATTACTATTATTATTTATATATCACAAGCAATGTGCCTGGTGCTGCACAGAAATAATTAGAGACAAGTCTGTGCCCAAAGGGGAGGGGCACATAGAGAGGGATAGAGCTACAGTCACAAAGCTGAGAAGTTACAGGTGCACGTATCGCTTAGTTACAAGGGAGGAGGTGGAATCCTGAAGAATAGGACAGTATAATGGAGCAATCTTTGGGGAATGAGGAGTTAGAGAAGGGCTGGTGGAAGAGGTAGACTTTTAGGAGGAATTTGAAGGTTGCAAGGCAGGAAGCAGAGAGTATTATTTAAGGAGGGAATTTCATGCATAGGGGGCAGCACGGGAGAACGACTGTGTATTACCAGTACATTGGGATGACTGCACATTTAACCAATCAAAGAACAGAAAAGATAATATGCATGACGTGGGCTGTAATTCTGAACCCATTGAAATCTATTTCAAATCCCTCACTGACTCTGATGTATGAAGATTGCACCCTTACTGAATCAATCCACCACAATTCAAATACAGTCAGAGAACAGATAGTGAACGATGCAAGGGGTTTTATTTAATCACCAAATTAACATGAGCACTGGAATTGAGAAGATCATGATTTGCTTAGGGCATATGCACAAGCAGAAAGAAAAACTATGACCCCAGTCCTCGACGACTTACTCTGGAGTAGTCCCATTAAAGTCTACTGTGGAGTAAGCCATTTCAGAACTGCAGCCTGTGTCTGACAGATAAATTATTTGTGGCTAGTTATTTCCTCTTCTCTACCCGGGGGTGTGAACTGCACATTGGCAAGTAAGTGTCCGCAGCTGTAATTACATACTGAGGAGCTGGAAAACGAGACTGAATCAGGAAAAGAAATTATAAGAGGCGTGGGTGTGAAATAAAGAATAAACTAAAGTAACTGTAGAGTTACAGCTGTAGCAAAGAGCAATTTTTCTGTTGGTGAATATTATTCTCAGTTTTGGATAGCCATCCAAATACCCAAACAATATGCACAACCAAAACAAATATTTGCATATCCATTTTTTTTGTCTGTCTGATTTTTATTTTTTTTGTTGGGCATTTTGGTTTGGTGACATTGTTATTCTATTAAACTAGGACTGAAACTCAATCTCGTTTTCTCTTGATTCACATTGAAAATCAAGCTTCTCGGCTCAATTTTTGCGAGAATTGAGAAAAGCCCTGGTTCTTGACCCTTTCTCAATCAAGTTTTTTTTCTCCAATTTATGTACCAGAGTCACATGTGCCACCTCCCATGCCGATGATCATGTCCCACGTCTGTTGTCTCTCTTCTTTCCTACAGTCACCAACTCCACACTGGGAGAAAAAACAAGAAAAAAATCTGTGCATGTGCAAAATGGCCACTGGGCCATTCTGAGCATGCTCAGTCCTTTTCAAAAATGGCAGCGATGCTGCTGGCACCATTTTGGAAAAGGGCTGCACATGCACAGAACAGCCCGATGGCCATTTTGCACCCGGGCAGTTGCTTTTTTCTTTTTAAGTGAGAGTCTCATGAGATGTTTGCACTGTTAGCGAGTTCCCTTTCAGTAATAGCAAGATAGAGAAATGAAGAGCAAGAAGCAATGGGAAAATAGGATGGGAGACTGAATGAGGAAAAGAGATAGAGGAAGGCTGCTTCTGATGGAAGATAAGGAGAAGGTTCTCACTATTGACAATAGCAAGATGTCACTGGGAACAAAGGCAAAGCTCTTACTAGACAATGGAGGGGGCAGTAAGGTGAACTGTGGTGTGAGAGAGAAAATTAATATAGCTACTGCTAGTCTATCAATAAAATAATCAGGCAAGTGAGTTAACACCATCTTATCTCTATTTTAGCCCATTTCTAAAGGCTCATAGTAGAATTTTACAGTGAAACGGGACTCTGTAAGCACAGTACTTTGCGTCCCCAAGTATATTTTCTTTCAAAAATGTTGAGGCAAAATAAGCAAAAGCAAGGACACGTTTGTTTTCGAGCTGAAATGAATATCCATGAAGAACATCGTATTTGACAATTTGGCTCACTTCTAATAAGGTCCATTGAAACAGATACATACTGCTATTTGTCCCCATTTCCAGGTTGGTTTTTCGGGGGGAGGGGGCTGTCTTGTTTTTTTTCCCTTAGATATTTCCTCAGTACAGATATTCAATAACCAAATATTCAAACTGAAACTCTTGAACAAACCTAGAAAAATCAGAGTCTGTTTTTGCAGCCAGCTCCACAATTGCACCGTGGGACCTGACCACCAGACCAGGTCCTTTTCTGCCTTCTGCTATACAGCTAATAACAACACCCTGCAATCCCTAGTCTCAGTTAAGTTGTCTTCAAATTATTCCCTCAGTTTGATTTGTTCTTGTAGATCCCACATTATTCCCTAAAACACCCCCTTAGACACAAGGGCAGAGGAAAGGATGTGAGGGCCCCATGCTAAACAATGCTTTGCTCTACCTGCAAGAAGAGGAGAGGAGCCAGCCAGCAACAGAGTTGGGGTGAGAAGTGGCAGGAGAAGAAGGCAATGCCTAGTGAAACCTCCTCCCCCTCCCAGATAGGCATCGGCAGTGTCCCCACCTCTGGCTCTGGTTCCTGGCTCTGCCCTCTATAGGTGGTTAGGATAGACATCCCCAGCAGGCTTCATTTGAGTTGGGAAGTCCCAAAAGCAGGACGGGGAGCTTTTCATCCTGCAAGAAGGGCCAGGTGAAAGTTAGCATCATGGTTAATCCTGCCCAGTTTAAACTCTGGAACAAATCTGTTGTTCAGTCAGTGGGATTGCAAAAATATAACTGAGGGCATAACTGGGTCATGCATATGGTTGGAATGTAGTTAACAGCTTTGCTGATCTATGCAAGAGCCAGGATTGAATTCTGCTCAGCTTCTCACTGTTGTATCGCTAATGGGAATGTAGGTTTTTGCATAAACCCAAGAGTGTAAGAGTGTGGCTTTAATAGGGGACATGTGGTACAGTTACACTGAGGCCCATGAATCTAGGGGGCCAACACTCCCTGGTAAAGCTGTATTCCCTGCTGCTGAGAAGGATGTTGGGGGGAGGATAGCATTCCTCCTTCGGCACCAGGGCCAATGCCAGCTGAGCTTTGCCCCTGCAAAAATGGCAGCAGCTTATTGAAAACCAACACAGAGGGCAGATCAGGCAAGAAAGAGGATGCTGAATTTTACCAGGCCAGTTTCCAGAGCAGACTTATGCTTTAAACATAATTGCATAAAACAAAATCTGCTGTTTGCATGCAACACTTTTGAGCAAGCTACATCCTGAAAGACTATGTCAGAGTTGAAAGAAATTCCCCTTTCTCTGTAACATGTGTTTCCTTTGTGCAGCCTGTATACCTCCATATTTCCACTGTATTTTGTGATAATAGTCATTTGCTGTCATGGATTAAGCCAATGATGCCCTAATGCAAAGTGACACCAGATCAATACTAATCCTGTAGATCTCTTCTAATATATATTTGTATTGTTAAAGAGTCAGCTGCAAAATAGTTTATTCAGCTGCAGTACAGTTCAGTTCAGTTCCGACAGGCTGGTATGATTTTTCCTTGTTCAACCTAGTTGTTCAGATGGGATCCCAAACCTCGAAGAATTAGGCTGCATTTGCACGAGACTTCTTTCACGTTTTTCATTTCCTGCAGGAGGTAGATATTGTGCCTTTTGCTTTTGCCCACATTAGTTCCCCTGTTGTCACTTTTGACCCATGTGTATTGCCACAGTCACTGCTAGCCATCCCATAATGCTGCACAGCTGGTTTTGTATGGGGCATTGTGGGGCACTTGTTACATCTCTGGCAAGTAGGTCCCTTCCCACATTTCAAAAAGCGCGCATGCAGGAATACTCACAATTGTTAAACTTTGGTTTCCAAGTTTATTTTTATTTTTATTTTTTAAAAATCAAACCCATTGATTACAAAAATCAAGCCCTAACCCATTACACCCGCAGCATCCAATGACCTAATTTTTGCAGATGATAAAAAAAGTCTTGGGGTGGGGAAGGGATTTTCATGCTTAGTGTTTCAAGTGAATGCAGCCTTAGTGTTTCAATGAGAACTGGGTGCCTAACTTCCTTAGACGTGCGCTGGGCCCTTGTGGTGTGAAATCACGCGGACTGTAAAAATCCTGCGGACGGGGTTTAGACGAGACTTCTTGCGCATTATAGCCGCCCACTTATTCTTTTTAAAATGATTAGTCTGCAGTTTTAAAATAATGTGCGAGTGGCTATAATGTGAAGAAGTCTCATCTAAAGCCTGCCTGCGGGATTTTTACAGGCTGTGTGATTTCACACTGCGACTGCCCCACACACATCTAAAAGCAGCCTTAGTCTTCATTTAAACCCCAGTGTCCGCCCCCAGTCCTACAAGCTGTTCCATACTAGCTAGAGCTGAAATGAGCAACACATTTGCTACCTACAGGAAATACCTGCATTTTGAGTAGTCTGTCAGGTGACTGACTGCTACCTGTTGAGCAGCCAATTGCCCCAAATACTGGGTATATTCCTATTACCAAGTTACCAGTAAAACTTGGTACAGGGATCGGAATGGGAAATTAGAATGTCTTAAATAATCCAGCCAGGCATCTGCTAACCTAGAAGAGCAATTTGGTTTAGGGAACAAAAAGAAGGGCAATTTGGTTTAGGGAACTGGAACCCCCAATGTTGGATCATTTTCCTTTTGGGGGTAACACCATTATTCTTATATAAGTAAGAGGAAGGCTAGTCTCATTGGCCTGCAACTTAAAGAAACTCAAGGTGTTTTTAGAAGTGATGGCGCTGAGCACTGTCATGCTTTGAACCTGCCTGGAGTGAGATCCCTACACCCAGCAGGATTCGTCCGGGTCACCAAACAAGAGTGACGGTGGGGGGGGGGGGGATGGCAGGTGACATGCAGATGTGTGTTGGCATAACCCCATCCCTGCACTGACAGGCATGGCCTGTCCCCCTTCCTGCCCAGAACCACTGTAGACCTGGACCAGGGTAAATGCAAGTGGGGCCAACAGATGTTATGACCCGCAGTCCAGAGTCCCTTACACGTGCCGTGGCAGCACTTAGCCCAGGGTGTTCCTCAGGGATGGTCCCAAGAAACAGCCCAGGCTAAGTGCCGCCACAGTCCATGCTATGGCCCGGGACAACATCTGGCGACCCTTTCAGATATGACATTGGGTATGGATTAATTCGTGCTACAGAAGTTTAATCTGTCATGTCTGAAAACACCCTCAGTTGAGTTCTGTTCAGCCACAGATTTCTGTGGTGCTGGGCAATTTGCCTGTCCCCATTCCCCATACGGTTTCTCTTCCAAAACAGGTGCCGTGTCTTGGTGTGATAGATTCAAGAATGAATGGCACAGATGCTGTAGTCTTCTTAGATTAAAACAGACAGGCAATTTTATTCTTTGTGTTCACAGACAAAATGGCCTATCTAGTTGCTCACTATCGCCTGACTGCTTCCTACTTCCTGGTCCAATGTAAAACCTGGGATGGGCTCGACTAGATCTGTTATTAACAAAGGATATTCTTACATACTAACTAGGCTCATGCAATCAGTACAGTAGGCTCCATTGCAATATATTCCATTGTCCCAACAGCTCCATGTTCAGCCAGCATATTTTTTTGACTCACCAGTTGATCCATTTCTTCCAGCAAAACTCTTTGATTATTTTCCAAAAGATAAATAAAAATAAGTTTCTTTGGAGCAGCATTAATGGGCTGAGATTGAAGAAGCACAAGTTAACTGAATCCTCCACAGGGTGCTACGTGGGAGAGGGCTCCCATTATGCGGATTAATATATGTTAACTAGTCAATGTACTCTTCTGGAATTATAAATACTTCATAATGGATACAGATGCTTCCATAATTAGTTACTGCTGTGCTGCTGAATGTCAGGAATACACGATACATGACAAAAATCAAGATGATTCACTCACAACTAATAACTCAGAAACTTTTCACTCCAATTTCAGATAATGTTTCTCAAGCCTGCTCTACTTTATTTCCCCACCCACCCCCCTCACAATTTAATAAAGCTGCTTTTTCTTTCTTTTTTTGTCCCTTTCTCTCATCGATCAGTTATACAAAAAATGAATGAGCAGATTAGCAGCCAGGAGATGAAACTGACTTTCCTACAGAAGAAGGTTGACAATATTTCGGCTGCCATGAGTGATGTGAACAAGACGATCTCTTCTCTGGAAGGCAAAATCAATCAAGATAAGGGCAGAGACTTCCAGTCTTTTCTAAAAGGTAAAAGAAAGAAATTAATGCAATCACTCACCCAGTTAAAGGTGCCAGCAAAGGGGGTGGGGGGGATGCCATTAGAAATGCTCCTAGACTCCCCTGCTCCATTATCCACTTGTAACCAGTGGACTGCTTCTTGATTTCATTTTATTGTAGGATTTTGTGAAAAATAAAATACTTCATTTGGGTGGTTTTTATAATACAAATAAATGTTAGATTAGATTGTGTACTCTGGAAGATATTAAAACCAACCCACTCTAGAAATATCCAAGTCGATCTGCATCCTCTGGAAATGGTGTTTCCTCTATTGTTGTGGCTGGAGGAGAGGTGGCACCATTTTTGTAATATGAATATCAGATTTGTAATCCACACAGATTTGGTCCAGTCTATCATTAGGGATGAAAGGTTGTTATCTGTTACCAATTTGCAATGCAGCATTTTTTTTTCCTATTGAAGATTTTGACATCATGCTAAAGGGTCAAATTTTCAGGGAGGGTTTGTTCTTGAGAGGAAGCTAGTTCAGGGTAACTGGCAAAGCATTCACAAAATGTTCTGGTTATTCTGAGATAGTTTGTCAGTTACCCTGGGTTAAAATTACCCTTCTTTGAATCACGGGTAACCATTTCCTGCACACCAGGTATAGAGCTACTTTAAAATGGCTGGGCCAGTGATCACGCTCCAGAGATCACCCCAAGGGATACTTTATCTCAAATTAGGGAAAAGTAAGAGTACTACTACAAGCATCCAGAATCCCTTACAAAACTATAGCCCAGAGTTGACTCGCATATCCTAAATAAGGGCAGGCAGAAAGCAAGGAGTTAACAAGGTGCTAGCCTTACTAACAAGGTGTGGCTGTAGTAATGGATATATTGATACACTGTAATAGTAAGTGGTACATTAGTTTACATATTGATACTTTTTATCTGAGCAATTGTGTAAGGTAGAGATGGTAAGTTAAGCAAAGGTGGTTACAGTAATACATGTTATTGGTACAGTCTGTGAAATGGAACATTCATGCTACAATAACATGTATCACTGTAACCACCTTTGCTTGAACGTACTATCTCTACATTACACAACTGCTCAGATAAAAAGTATCAATCCCTATTTTTATTATAGCCTTGTGGGTATATCTGAAATAAATAAACTTACTGAATCCCTGCATCCTGTATTCCATTATTCATAGAAAGACTCTTATTTGTAGCTGTCTATGGGTGATTTCAGACGTTACGCGTCTGACATTCACCCTGACTGAACCACAGTCAAACATGGGCCGTGTTTGACTGTGGTGAACGTCTGTTGGCTCGCCGCTAGATGTGCACCACAATCAAACGCAGCCCATGTTTGCATTCACCACACTTCTGGACTTCCGGACGCGAGGAGGTCGAGAAGTGTGGTGAAAGGCCACCACGGCCGTGGTGAACGGAAAGTAACGTCTGGTTACTTACCGTTCACCACAGTCAGTGGGAGTCGCCCCGCCTGTGGTTGTGGCAGCGGCTGGATTGGCCACTGCTGCTGCCCGTCGGGAGGAGGGAGCGCCGCCAGGGAACACCGGGGGCGGGGCCGTCTGGCAGCACGCTGCGTCATGCGGCCCCGCCCCCTCCAGGGTGTGTGCGCCACTTTAGACGTGACAGCCGGCCGCTTTCACCACGGGCTGTGGGGTGGTTCAGACCACGGCCGGGGGCAATGGGGCACACGTCTGTTGGCTGTTGTCCAAACCACCCCACGGCCTGTGGTGAAAGCGGCCGGCCATCACATCTGAAATCACCTTATGTCTTTGTGTTTTTATTAGATTGTAAGCTCCATGGAGCAGGGACTGTCTTTATGTCATGTGTATCTGTACAGCGCTGCATACAACTAGTATCACTAGAGAAATGATAAATAGTACTAGTACTAGTAGTGTGACTGATCTGAGGTGATTTCTCTCTTTGTACCTCAGAAATTTGTATTTTGTTTATAGTAAAACAAATGATGTTTGGACTTATGAAGAGTAATCTAGGCTGTTTTTAGACCAGACAGTAACACACAAGTCCACCCAGTGAACACTTGTGGTACTGCCCGTGTTGCTCTATGCAGGGGCATGGGTGGTCAGTGAATGCACGCTGACTGCACACTCATCTGCCATCATCTAAAACACCCACCCACCCGAAGTGCGTGTGCACTCCACTGAGAGCACACATGGACCTGCCCTTCCCCCCCCCCACACACCCTCTCCATTTAAAAACACTGTCATTTTCTCTGGAGCATTACAGTTTGGTAGCAGAGGATGGTTGGAGTTTCTGAAATATTCTTAACTCTTGGAATGTGCTTTCTAGGGGAGTGTTGTTGCTAGAATAATTACAAGGATGATGAGCAAGACAGATACACAAGTAACCCCTGTGGGTAGGTGGCTCTCACTTTATGGGGATAGGAGTCCTAGGAGTCCCAGTTGTGTTGGAGAATTTGAAGGCAGTCTCTTGATTGCTAATATAATACTTATTAATTACAATATACTCTGGCGGTGCTTCCACCTGGACAGACCCTTATAGGTAGAGCTTTCTGAAATGAGGACATGCAGGAAAACAACATAACAGACAGTCTGTCAATGAAACAGTCTATTTAATCTATCCCACATTTAAAATTAGAATAATGAAATAACAACAGAAGAAACAACAATTTGAAACCGAAAGTCTCTGCAGCTTGGTTGCGTTGGCATGCTGGAGGTTGGTAGAGTCCCGGATTATGAAGCTCAGCAGCCCCCCACTCCTGGAAAATTTCAGAAGACTGTCCCAACATGTCACATCTGAATATCAGTTGGTTCACTAGCCTTTTATGAGGAGACTCACTTCAGCTATGGTCCCCCGTCAGCTATGTCTCAACCCATGCAATGAAACAGCCCCACTCACAGTAATTTGTGTGCTATGTGTGAAACAGCCCCACTCACAGTAATTTGTGTGCTATGTGTGAAACAGCCCCACTCACAGTAATTTGTCTCTCCCCCCCCCCCCCCCCCCCCCCCCCCCCCCCCCCCGGGTCACTCTTAGGCTCCCAGCTCCAAAAATTCTCCTCTCTCCTTTCCTGACCATTGGCTCCTTTAACCACCCCAGAATTTCTTTCTCCTCCACGTGGTCCTACCCCCCTCCAGGTCAGACTCTGATACAATGTCATTTAAAGACATCTAACATTTATGGGGCCTACACACAAATAACTATGAAAATAATTTTTGCCACATTGGCAGAGACATGCATGTTGAAGTTATCCAACCATCATCAAATGCCAGCTAACAAGCCAATTATTAGAGCAATTAGGGCAACCACCAACACCAGCACTACAATCAAAATTATCCACTTTTTCCTTCATGCTCTACTTTAATATTTATCAGCTTTTTTCCCCTCCTCCTTGGAATGTTTTATATAATCTACTGCACTGATCACATTTTTTCTGTGTTGATCATTTCACCCTGAATCTCCACAAACATATCCATGTAGATAAACATATCATGTAGCTCCCATATACTGGATTCCAATTTCATAACATCTTTGTGACGAGACTCAATTTCATTAAGAACTTGCTTTGTAATTTGGGAGTCCGAAATAATATCAGAAGTGAAAATAGAAAGATTACCACTCTCCAACATTTCTTCTACTTCATCAGTGGTGCTTTTCCCAGTTATTTCCAACTGATGCTTTATCTGTCCTTTACTGTATTCTCAAAAACAGGTCTAGGTCTCATTGTATTCTGCCATAACCTCCCCAAAATTGAAAGACAATACCAAGTGCTGTGATTTTTTTTTTCATATCCTGATTTCCACTGAGGTTCAATTACAGTTCTCATCCTGAGGAATACTTTGCTAAAGCCTTTAACTTAGTTCCGATTTTATTTTCTGTTTTCTTGATGTGTTGGTACAAGTCCTCAAGTTCTTTCTATGGCTCTTTTCACACAGACACTCTAATACTGATAAAATGAGTGTTACATTTTATTATACATGTTGCAGGGCTGCAGGTGTGCGGTATGGGTGTCCTGCAGTGCGTATAATAAAATGTACTGCCCATTTTATCAGTGGCCCTTTTCACGCAGACACTCTAACACTGATAAAATGGGTGTTGCATTTTGTTATACATGTTGCAGGGCACCCATGTTGCAGCCCTACAACATGTATAACAAAATGTAACACCCATTTTATCCGTGTTAGAGTGTCTGTGTGAAAAGAGCCTTTGTTCTGTCTTCAGAATTGGTTGCAGAGAGGATGAGGCTATGTTTCTTCTTAACTTCTTCTAGGCTTTCTGCTATTTTAGATATTGCTTCTGATTTCCTCCACCTGATGGAAGAAGCCATCTATTAAATTGTATTTGTCAACAACAACAGTTGTCCATCTTCATTTTTTCTACACACTTCCAGCTGGGCCAGGCGGTCCTTTATCCCCGCTCCCAGCAAGGGTCTCTTCGGGCTGTTACCGGGTCGTTGTGGTGGAGTGTCATGGGCTAGAGGTCACTCTTCTATGCAGCATGCAATTCTTACTGACAAAGGGGTTGAAGTGTTGGTGATCCAGCCATGTGATCAGCTTCTCTTAGTGCAGCAGTGTCCATGGTAATAGCAGCAATTCAAGGTACAAGATTGTCTCCTCGAGCTTATACGGTTTTTAACACTGCACTACATCCATGAATGTTTCCTCGGTTCATTTGCCCATGAGGTGTTCTAATGGAAATGGCATATTAGAGAGAGTATCAGCATCAATATTCATGTTGTCAGGTCCGTAACGAATGTTAAAATTAAAATCTGCCAACTCCGCCATGCACCGTTGACCTGTAGCATTCAACTTTGCTGAGGTAAGAATTATGTTAGTGGATTGTTATCTGTGTAGACAATGAACGTTGGTACATAATAGAAGTATTTAATTTTATTTTATTTTATTTAATTAATTAATTAATTAATTTCTTTATTATCCTGCCCTTCCCTCGAAGGCTTAGGGTAGCTTACAAAAATAAACATAAGAACACATAAAAACTATTTTAAAAACCCCTAAACCCCACCCACCAACCCTCTCCATAACCCCTCCTCCCCATCCCTCTCACGCCCCTACCCCAAGTCCATCCCAATTCCCTATCCCCATGTGCCAAACGCCTTTTCAAAGAGTAAAGTTTTATATTGCCTCCAGAAGATGCTTAGGCCTGGGATCACGTAGACCTCTGGGGGAAGGGAGTTTCACAGAACCAGGGCAGCAACTGAAAATGCCTCTTTGTGAGCCGTTGTTGTGTGAACAAGACTAGCAGGCAGTATCCAGAGGGAGGTGCTCCCAGATGATTTCAGGGGCCGTAATAAAGACATGGAAGGACAGCTGATATTTCAGATATGTGGGACCCAGACCATCCATTTATTTATTTATTTATTTATTTATTTATTTTTAATCAATTTTATACCCCGCCTCTCCTGCCAAGGCAGCTCAGGGCCACTTACAATATCTAAAACAAAATTATAAAATGCTATAATATAAATACAAAGATAAATATCAATATAAAATACACAAAGTATAATACAATATAAAATAGTAATACAACCAAAGGGGATGACCAAAAAAAAAAGAAAAAAGTAGAAATAAGGTTAAAAATAAATCAACATAAATCAAGAATAAATACCCACCTTAACCCTCACGTCACCACCCTACCCATCTCCCTCGCCAAAAGCCTGATGGAACAGTCAGGTCTTGTAGTATCGTAGAAAGGTCCAGGGCCACCCGACCCTCTGGTGGGAAGGAGTTTCACAGTCTTGGCATGGCCACCAAGAACGCCCTCTCCATAGTCGCCCCCCGAGACACTCGGGGGACTTCAAGAAAGAGTCCTCCTGACCTACCATAGGGGCCGATCTGGAACGCAGAGGATGAGGTGATCTCGCAGGTAGGTTGGGCCTAGGCCATAAAGGGCACCAACACCTTGAATCGGGTCCGATTTAGGGCTTTAAAAGTGCAAACCAGCACCTTGAATTGTGCCCAGAAAGTTATAGGGAGCCAGTGCAGTGTAATGTGCTGCTGGTCCGCACCCCCAAACGGAGGTGAGCTGCCACATTCTGCACCAGCTGCAGCTTCCAAATAGTCATCAAGGGCAGCCCCATGTAGAGTATGTTGCAATAATTTAGCCTCGAGGTGTTGGCAGCATGGTTGACGGTGGCCAGATCCAAATCAGAAAGAAAAGGCTGCATCCTCCTCACCAGACGGGGTTGGTGAAAAGTGCTCCTGGCCAACACTGCAACTTGACAATCCACCAGGCACAGCAAGGGGTCCAGAAGCTCTCCAAGACTGTGGACCTGAATGACTAAAGGGGGCTGGACTCCATTGATAACAGGAGTCCCAATCCCCTCCAGGTCACAAGGCAGGACAACTATCATCATATCAGTCTTGTCTGAATTCAGCCTCATTCAGCTTGCCCTCATCCAGTCCCTGACAGCAGCCAGGCAGCCCTGCAGCAGCCAGCAGCCCTACAGTCTCAGTGCTCACCCAATGGTGAGCTCTGAGACTGCAGGGCCTAGGCCAGATGAAAAAGAGAGGTAGAGCTGGGTGTCATCCGCATAATGATGACACTTCACTCCAAACTTCCGAATGACCTCACCCAGTGGCCTCATATACTCAATGAAGAAGAAGGGAGATTAAAAGAACCCTGTGGGACCCCATAGGGGAAGTCCTGAGAGGATGATGAGCAATCACCCATCACCTGCAATCTCCCTGATAGGAAGGAGGGGAACCACTCGAGAGTGGTCTCGCACATCCCTGCCAGGTCCTGAGGACATGTCAGCAGCACCCCATGATCAACAGTATCAAAGGCAGATGAAAGATCTAACAAGGAAGATCAACAGGTAGTATTTCCCTTGTCAATCTTCAGGCACAGGTCATTGACCAAGGCCACAAGCTCAGTCTCCGTGCCATACCCAGGATGAAAGTCTGGCTGTGAAACAGGTCCAGAAATCTGAAAACATTGAGATGGGCTTGGAGCTGTTGGGCAACCACCCATTCAGTAACCTTCCCTAAAAAGGGAAGGTTAGAGACAGGACAATAGCTGGCCAGAGAGTCAGCATCCAATGATGGCTTCTTAAGCAGGGGCTGGATTTAACGGTGTCCAACAAACTACCCTCCCAAAGAGAGGCATTGACAACCCTGCCAGCAATGGCCCCAACTTCTCCTGGCAGACTTTCACCAGCCAGGACAGGCAAGGATCTAATTCACAACTGGTTGCCCTCATTGCCCCATGCACCTCCACCGCATCAGTGGGAGATACCAATTGAAACTGATCCAAATAAACAGGACAAGATTGGACTTCCATAACCCTGAACTCTGACTCTGCAGATAAAATAGCAGCAGCCAATTTATGATGAATACCAGCGATTTTGTCTGCAAAGTAATTAATAAAAATGTCACAGTGGGCGTTAGATCACTCCTTTTCTGGGCAGAGGCAGACTGGATTAATCAGGCCCCTCACCACCCAGAAGAGCTCTGCTAGATGAGACTTTTCAGAAGCTATGATAGCAGAGAAGAAAGCTTTCTTTGCCGTCATCACGGCCACAGCATAGTCCTTCAGAAATGATCTCTGCATCTTTTGTCCACATTACAATACCAGTCAACTGAGCATGCAGTACTAGTGGCATTGAACAATTGTTCACTCTGCTCTTAAGGACTTTGTTGGGCTCACAATTATTTTCCCCTTGCTCAATGTCCTGAAAATCTAAATTAAACAAGCTTGAGGGTGTAGATCTCTCAGTTTCAAGACTGATCATATCAATTACCTGACAATGGGACCCTTTAGTTCACAGGTCACTTGGAATCCCTTCAAAGTGCCGGACTGTAGTTTCCAGGCTGGTAATTTACCTGAAGTTTTTTTTTACCAGAACATCTGGTCTGGTAGTGTACTTCACTCTCACTCAGGAGAGCGTATTCTGCACAAGCTCCTCGTCTTCACCTACTAAGCGCTTCGAACCTTGCCCCCCACACCTCTCTGCCCTGATCTCCCTCTGAACACCTGCTCGAGCACTCCGCTCCTCTTCCATCCCCTCCCTCACCCTCCCACGCCTCCCCTGCTCCCCCAACCGCCTTTGTCCCTTATCCCTCGCTGCCCGCATGCCTTCAAATCCCTCCTCGAAACCCATCTCTTCTGCTCTGCCCTTCCTAACTCCTTTTAACTATCCCCACCCAGGATTATCTCCCACCTGTTATCTGCAAACTCCCAATGTACTATAACCAAGCCAAGAACGTGTACCAGAGTTCTCACATCCTCATGATTGTTGCATCCCTTGCCTCTCCCTCTGTTCCCCCTTCGCTGTCTCCCCTCGCCCTGTCTTTAGATTGTAAGCTCTCGGGCAGGGACCATGTCTATCTTATTCTCTGTAAAGCGCCAGGTACATTGCTGGTGCTAATAATAATAATAATATCCTGAACTCTCCTGTTGACATTTGAAACAGCCCCATCGCTGTCTGGCCCTCAGAGAGTGGAAACAGGGAGATCTTCCTCTACCCATATCAGAAGCTTTTATTGCCTCTTTAATAGCCATAATTCCCGGTTTCAGGACTTTTACATCAGCTAAACTCAACTTCGTTTCCTCAGTATTTATTTTCCATCAGATTATTGCTATGTATCTGTTTTGTCTTAGACCACTTTCAAACACACACACACACACACACACACACACACACACACACACACACACACCCCGCATGCATATACTGGCTGTGGGAGGGAATGCGCAGTCAGGATATGCGCGGGGATCGGCTGGTCTGAAAACCCTCCCATCCGCACACGGCTTTGCCGGCAGAGACGCACACGGATGCAGAGTAGGAAATTGTGGTCTGCATCCCTGCGTGTGTCTGCCGGCAAAGTCACGTGGAGGGGAGGGCTTTCAGACCAGCCCATCCCCGTGCATATCCTGGCTGCGCATCCCCCCACCCCACAGCCAGAATATACGTGGGGGGAGGAGGAGGGAGGAAGATCTGAAAGCGGCCTTAGCTGGCATTGCATTAGACCCTGTACTAGCATTAGGGGAAAGCTTCTGCACCACCTGAAGTCCTACAGTTTTCCCATTCAATCCTTTTTGTACCTTTTGTTGCTTTTCTCTCTCCCAACTAGTGACAATACTTAGTTTCTCTAACAAAATTGTATCTGACTTAACTATCTTGCAAGTAAGACAACATCACAGAGCATGGAGGTCAGGCAAAATTATGAGCTTATTGGGAGAAACAAATTCATATTGTACTTAAGAAGTTGGGGGATCAACCGATGAATGAAGTAGTAACTCCTGAGGGGCAATGAGGAAGGTCACATACTTTTCATCATAATCTTTTGCTTCCCTGTGACTATTTGCCCACTGATGATAAACTTTCGAACTGGAAAAGAAAGAAGACACAGCTAAAACGAAATGCTGTAACCGCCCAGGAACAGGACTCCTCAAACAGTTCAGCAGATGAGGGTCTGCAATATAAGAACAGGACACAAGTCACTGACACTAATGAATAATGTGTTGAGTTTTCTCAATTGGTAATAAATACCCCATTATGACCTGATGCAGAGGTTTATTGCCCTACAAATATGGATAGTACTCAGACCACTGATAATCATGATGGGTATACTGAGGATTTAGGAGGGTTTTTTCCTTATAATGAAGGGAATTTGGGTACTTCTAGGCTCCCGGGTGCATTGTCAACAGAGGGACAGGTGAACACTAATTATGTACTACTTCACCAGGGTGAGAAGGGAACCAAAGATATTAATTTATTGTCAGCTTGGAACCCCAAGTTATCATTACAGGAATCTGCATATTTGTTCGGTTAGTCAAAACGTGAACTCAGGATATCCATTAGTACAGTATTTAATTCCAGTTATTCTAGGTCGACTAACATACCAAACATGAGTAGGGAGATTATATATGTGTATGTATATTAAAATTGTAACTTTTAGACAATTAGCTTTGGTTCATTCTGGTATGTGTTAGAGGGAAAGCGCAATATTGCAAATAGATTTCGCAATATTTGTGATAACATAAATGTTATTTTGTGATAATAGAAATGTTGGGACAACATTTGTTTTGTGGGGGGGAATAATGTAGTAATGGTAAGTGATACATTATTAGTTTACATATTGATACATTGTAATGGTAAGTGGTACATTAGTTTACATATTGACACTTTTTATCTGAGCAATTGTGTACGGTAGAGATGGTAAGTTTAAGCGACGGTGGTTATAAACATGTCATTGGTACAGTCTGTGGAATGGAACATTCCGGCTCCCCTGTGGGGGCAAGGAGAGAAATGTTACAGTTGATCTGAGGTAACAGCCTTTGTGTGACTGATCTGAGCTAATTTCTCTCTTTGTACCAAAGAAATTTGTTATGTTTATAACGAAACATTTTGGACATATGAAGAGTAATCTAGTTTTTTGGGGAGCGTTACAGAGAGATGCAAGTGGAACTTCATTCATTTGCCCCTCCAATCCTTGTTTGTAGCTGGAGTTTTATATTGCACATATTGCATGACCCTTCTTTACCCTCCTTTCACATCTAGACCTTTTCATTTTTATCTCTGGTACATTTATTGATGGACGGTACTCTTGACTCCCGAGAGTATATTCAATTTGTCTCCGAACACTTTCTATTTCTCATCTGCCTCCATTCGTTTCTTTATTCCCCTCAGTTTTATCCATCTCTTCCCCATTCTTCTGATATGTGTGTTTGCTTTCTTTCCCTCATTGTGGACCTGAACTGTGAGAGCAGGAGTTGGATTCTTTGTCTGCAGCCATGTTTCAAGCTGTTATTGCTTTTACCTAGCATGCCTCAATCTATACCTGGCTAGTTGAAATTCCCTCGTTGCCAGTTTTCGCTTTGATTTATGTGAATAATCTACCTTTCTAATCAGGTTGCGCCTGCTGATCAGGTTGCCTCATGGAAGCACTGCTGTTAGCTCCTTTTATTAGCTTTAATTATAAACCTAAAGGCCAAAAATGCCTGACCCTTACCAAGGTGCACAGTAAGGGGAGGTGGAAAACAAGCATTATGCCTCCCACTTGAGCTATTGGTATAAGGGCTAGGAAGTAATCATAATTGTGCCTGCTGCTTTGGGGTGCCACAGGGACTGCTCCTTCTTTATTTTCCTTGGAGTGAACAGCGCTATAAAAAGCCTTTCCATCAGAGCAAGAATGATTATTCATGACAATAACATCCCAGTCTAGCGTTATAAAAAAACAAAAAAAACAAAACTAAATCCCCCTTCTCTAAGACTTTTTACCATCAGACAGGAGAAAAAACAGAGTCAAACATTATCCACTAGGGATGGGAAATTTGGTTTCGGATAGAACCGAAAGTACTCGATAATGGCCATTTTGGATTAATCAGAAATTTCAGTTCTTTTTTGGTATCGGCTTTATCGGATATTTTGCATTGATTTTTGTTTCAGATTTTCAACATTGCAGTTTGAACTGCAGTGTTAGAAATCCAAAACAAAACTCAGTGCAAAAGATCCATTACAGCCGATACCAAAACACAAATTTTGCCCAGAGTCCCACCCCTATTATCCTCTATGTCTCATCCCTATTACTGTTGATATGCTTGAAGAAGACACTTAGATCATATGTCTATATAGTGGATAATAGCCATGTAGCCTAGTGGATAATGTTTGGCTCTGGAACTAGCAGCCAAGAATTAAATCTTAGATTAGCCATGAGCTCATTGGGTGTTTTTGGACAAGTCACTATATCTTAACCTCAGTTCATCTGAAAAATGGGAATAACAATAACTTATATCACAGACTTTATATTTTTATTGATCATATTATTTATAGCACTTCCAGTGCTTTACAACCTTTGTGTAGTTCATCCTCACAACAGTTTTTCTAGCCTATCAACCCTTTCACGCAACACCTGATCAGTGGGAAGTAACAAACTGTGCTCTCTTTCTCTCCGAGTTTCTGAGTGTACTCTGAAGAACACGACACACCTAGAGCTGCATCAGGCACTTAAATTAGTACCCATGGGTAATGTCCCCATTTTGAGGCACTCCATCGGGCACCTGATGGGCTACTCAAGGATCAATCAGGTGCCTGACGTCCGAAAATGCGAACGTTACCCAGAGAAACTGACAAGCCCCAGCCAGGAGCGCTGCAGAACCTACTTCTGCAGTGCTCCAGCTGGGCTTATCGGTTCCAAAAGTGGACCAGGGCTTCCCACACACAGCTGTCTGATAGGCACCGTGGCCAGAAACCACTTTTGAAATGGACAAGCGCCGGTCAAGAGCACTGTGAAGCCCGGCTCTGCACATGTCACTTTCAAAGGCTGGCTGGCACTTCCCCCCACAGCGCCTGAGAGGTCACTTTCAAAGGCTGCTGGCATCCACCCCAGTGCTTCTCAGGTGAGAGGTGCTGGGGTGGGGCAGAAATGGCCTTTGAAACTCACAAGCCTTGGATGGGACCGGTGTGAAGCTGGGCGCTACAGCGGTTCTAGCTGGGGTCTGTCACTTTCAAAGGCCAGCCTGCACATTTGAGCAGCCCATCAGGTTCTGTGGGGTGGGTTGAATGGGCCAGATTCATCAGGCAGCAAACAACTCCCTGTGTGAATGAACTCCTGGTGCTCCCCACCCAAAATGAAGCAGACCTGCACTGTACGCATTTCAGTGAGGTGTCTCAAAGGCACAACTGAGCCCAGGATGACTCTGAACCACTCAGAATTCATTCTACTGAAATTATGGCCAAACATACTGTCCTTTTAAATCTTCTGCTCCCTCTCTTCATACCTGTGACACCCCTTATATTGACATATTAGGGGTGTCAATATTAGGGGCTCAATATTGGGGGGCCCAATTAGTGAGAGCCTCCTTCTCACTAATTCCTGTCAATTCCAATTCTACCTGCTTTCTCCTCTCCCATCTCTCTCCTTCCTTTCCTTTGAGGCGCACTCTGTGCACTTCTACTCCCCCCTCCATCTCCACGTCACTGTCATCTACCGCCCCCCTGGCTCTCTTTCTTCCTTTCTCTCTGAATTTGAGTCCTGACTCACTTTCTTCCTCTCCAACGATACCCCCACTCTCATCCTCGGTGACTTCAGCATTCGTGTTGATGTCCCTTCCCAGCCCTCCATCTCTCGCTTCCTCTCACTAGCCTCCTGCCTCAACCTCCACCTTTGGACCAACTCCCCCATGCACGCTAACGGCCATTCTCTTGACCTCGTCTTCTCTAGGAACTGCTCTCTCTGATCTCTCCTTTGATCCTCATCCCATCTCTGACCACTTCCTTGCCTCTTTCAACATTTTCCACTGCCCCCCCCCTCTTCCCTGTCTCCATGCCCCTTCCATGACCTCTAGGCCATTAACCCCATGGACTTTGCCTCCTCTCTCTCCCCCCTCTCCTCCTCCCCCCTGACTCTGCCTCTCTGCTTTCAATGTCTTTCTCTCTTCCGCCCTTGACTCCGTTACCCCCCTCTCCTCCTGCCCCGCCCGCTCCCATAACTCCCGTCCTTGGCTCACCCCCAGTATCCATCACTTCCGCTCCTGCACCCATGCTGCTGAACGCTTCTGGCACAAATCTCATTCTCATGCTGACTTCCTTCACTTCAAATTCTCTCTCTCCTCCCTTACTTCTGCTATTTTTCTCGCTAGACAGCATTACTATGCATCCCGCATCGAGTCCTGTTCGCAGGACCCTCGCCGCCTGTAGAGTTCAACACTCAGTAGTCAAGATACGCATTTACAGTAACTTTGACTCCCTCCTCAAGCCCCCCTCCTCCCTCTTCCCTTTCTGCTCAGGAACTTGCTTCCGTCTTCACCTCCAAGATAGACAAGATCCGCCTCGATATCACTTCCCACTCCTCTCCTCTTCCTACTCCCTTCCCTCTTCCTTCTCTTCTGCTGATACCTTCCATCCAGTACAATCTGTTATCCGAGGTCTGTGTACTCATATCCTCACCACACAGACCAGCCAGCCATCATTCTCGATGTAACTAAGCCAAGCACGTGCACCTGAGACCTTGCATCTTCATGAAGGTTACACCCCTTGTCTCTCCCTCTGTTCCCCTTCCTTCATTCCCCCCACCCCATCTCTCAGATTGTAAGCCCCAGGGCAGGTACCGTATCTATTCCATTACTTTGTAAAGTGCCAGGTACATTGCTGGTGCTATATAAATTATTATTATTATTATTATTATTATTATTATTATTATTATTAATAATAATAATAATAATAATAATAATAATAATACAATAGTGGTTTCAGTATTAGGGGCCCAATAATGTTGAAATCTATTGCATGTTAGAGCTGAAAAAAGTACTGTAAAAATGGATAGACCTGTTGAATATACCCATCCCGATCCAAAAATGATGGTTTGGGTAATAAATGATATCTACTTATGCTCCATTTGGACTTCCATCTCAGTTAGCTCATTGTGAATTTTTGGTTCAGTTGTTTAAGTTTGTAGCAGGGAGCAGCCTGCTTAGGTGCCTGGCCCTTTAAGGGGAACAGCTGAGATGCTCCAGAGCCTAGAGAGGTGAGGGAGCCGGCCAGCTGTCCCAGGGTGTGGCTAGGGCAACCCAAAGCCTGAGCTGGGTTCAGAGAGGGGCAGATCATCTTGGAGGAAGCAGGACCTGAGGCAATAGAGACTAAGCAGCCCAGAGTGGGAGCTGGACATGAGAGAAGCAGGGGCCAGGGAGGACTCTGTCCGTGGAGAGAAGACGGCTGTGTCTGTCTTCTACACATCCTTAACAGCCCTGTTTTTATACCTTCTGGCATACCTCTCCCTATCAAATAATACCCCCACACACATACTGTTCGTCTTGTCTTATCTAACCCCACCCTTTCCTGCTTCTTTAGATACTGCCCTGTGTTTGCTCAGTTTAGATATTTCTACTGGCTACACTACGTGCCCGAGGAAGGGTCGTGTTTGGCCCGAAAGCTGCTTATTTCTGCCAACAACAGTTGGTCCAATAAAACATATAAGTTGAACCACGTTTCTTCCCTCAAAGGACTTTTAGTGAGGATCCCATGAAGTACTGAGTTCTTGGGGAGCCGGATTTGGATATGACTTACCTCTCCAGAAGCTTGCCTTGCTACACAGTTGTTTGGTCATTTTGGTTGTGTCCTTTGGGCAATATTTGTACTATTGTGCGTGTGAAATGGCTGAATAGGATGTAACTGAAATATTGAAATGGCCGAGCAGCCAAACTGAGCTAACCCCCTCCCCCCCGCCACAAAAAATAAAATGGAATACCAGAAAAAGAAGAGAAGTGAGTGCCTGTTTCAATCACAGACATTATCCAGATACTTGGAGGGCTACCCAAAAAGGTGAATAATATCCATGACTACTAAACCCAATGCCGCATTATCTATACTAAGCATCTCTCTAGTACAATAAGGACTCAAATCTTCATCTCTTTACATCTGAGAGCTAACATTGAACCTGTACTCCTCCCCTCAGCTTTCTAGCCAATTAGATTTATGGCACCCATCATCAGAGTATCTCTGTCATGCTTCTTGTGTTTGTATAGCGAGACCTTCTGCCGTACATTGAAATATGACCTTTTCAGTGCTCGATCGAATCTGCACTCCCTCCTCCTTCGTGCCCAAACTCTTCTCACTTAACATTTTACCTTTGTTTTATATTCTATTTTATATTCTATTGCCTCTTCATCCTATTTACCACTTGGACTCTCACTTGTTTCTTACTCTCTCTCTGCAGTTCTCAGTATAGATTCCTTTCATTATTAGAGCAGTGACCACTTATATTCCCTTTGTAAGAATGGCATAAATGCTGTAGAGTTCAACACTCAGTAGTCAAGATACGCATTTACAGTAACTTTCATGGTTCACGTGTATACATTTTGATGCAGACGGTTTCTCAAATAATGCAGCTCTCCTACAGAACCTGGCTAGAGAATTTAGAGGAAGGATGTAATTACTCAAACAGGAATTTAATCAGAAAACTAGAATTAATTGCTATATATTTTAATTAAAGTGTGCGATTCTCATTGATACAAAGTAGTTAGAGCCTGGGATTGACATCTAAATGAAAAGATAGTATTAGGCACAACCCTGGGAATGCAGTGTTGCTTCCCCTAAATGTTCAAAAATTCCCTGAAACCAAGAGATTACTTTGAAACCATGAGATATAATAATATGAATTAATAAATAATATAATTATTATTTTTATAATTTTTGCTGTGGTTTCTGAGTCTCAAGGGCATACACCACCTTTGTTTTCAAGTTTCTCCCCACAAATATGACGACAAGGAACAAACCTACTTTAAAAATGAAGACCAGAATTCTCATGATCGTATCCTGGGTCAAACAGTTTCAGGTTTTTAAAATCAATGACTTCACAAGAGTCATGACCCTTGCCTTCTGACTTTAAAAAATTTGCAATCGCCTGGTCTTGGGGTACATTGACCCCTATGGGAAAAACCCATTATAGGTGTGGTCTATTTTATCCCCAAAACATAGTCTGCGTCCCAAAACCTTCAAACAAAGCCCTGGGAGCACACACACACAGAGAAACACATGAAAGAGTCTGTTTTATGGGGATTGTTTACACTCCCCAAATTCGCCTCAAATGCAAATTCTCTCCTGCAAATTACTGGCTGTGCCTTATAGTCTAGCTTTACTAAGGACAGTGGAGTACACTTAGCACCTTTATAACCTGATATTTGCATTTCTTTTGTTGTTGCCTAGGATGCTTCAGGGCTTGTTTGCATTTCTTTGTTTGCCTAAGATTCTTGTCTCCACAAACTGATCCCAAAAATGAAACTTAAAACTTGGCTGAAGAAATGAAATCTAACATTCCCTGACTTCTTGTCTCCACAAACTGACCCCAGAAGGGAAACTTAAACCTAGGCTGAAGAAATGAAACCTAACATTACCTGAACAGCTGAGAAATCAAACAGAAAAGGTTTGTGTAAAACCAAATAGGAAAACTCCATTGCCACCTTGTGTGCGTTTGCACCCTGGCACTTTTTTGGTCATTGGAGACAAACGATAAGAGATATCTGGCTGAAATTTGAGTATGTTATGGCCAGAGGTACCAGTGATAATGTGCTGCAAACTCAAAGTTGTAGACCCAATACTTAGCATATTTACATGGTTTTTTTCAGCCACAGTGCAAAGGCACAAAATAATAGCAGTGAAGGGGTTAATTTTCATTGCTGCTGCCAGTCTGAAGTGGCCTTGAGTTCCATGTCCCCTTGCTATCTGAATGGTCCTTTAAAACTGTTTATTTTGGTTTATTTTAAGCTGGACCCCTATTGAAATGCATTGGCTTGGGGTCCATTTGACCCCCAATAGGCAAACTCAATGGAAACCTGGGGTCCGTTTGAAAAAATGCCACTTTTTTGTTTATAGGAGACAAACGGTAAGAGGTATTAGGCTGAAATTTTAGTATGTTATGTCCAGAGGTGCCGGTGACAATGTCCTAAAAGCTCAAACTTGAAGAGCTACTAATTAACATATTTTAATGTTTTTTTTGTGCACGGTGGGGTCAGTATGACCCCAAGATCTAAGGTTAGGGTTTTAAATTGCTAGAATCAACAATCCTGAGAATGGGACCCAGTGCAAGCTGTGGCATCCCAAGAGTTACTTTAGGAAGCATTGACACTTGGGCTGTTTTTAGATGAGACGCTACCATGCAGATCCACCCATCCCCCACCCAAGTGCCCATCTGAAGGGGGTGCGCATGCCTGTGACTCATGCAGCACCCTCCCATGACCACTCACGGAACACTGGAAAAAAAGCTGCACTGCTCCGTATGGGGTAGGCAGAATGGTGCATGGGGACAGATGTCCGCGTATCCCCATCCCATATGAATAGCAGCAGCCAGCATGTCGACTGAGTGGTTCACTGTTCAGAGGCACTGTGGGTGGGGACACAGCCTTTGCAAGGCACAAGAGGGAGGGCTGGGGAGCCTGGAGAGCCTGGGTTCCCCAGCACTCAGCTAGGACATCTCGATATCAGAGGTCAGCCCAGTATGCTTCCCCTCCCACATCGTCCGTGGTAGGGGGAGTGTGTGGAGGCTACCGGATGGGGTAACCACCCAGAGAACCGCCTGTTTAAAGCCCTCCCCACCCACTCCATGCGCATGGGCGCTCTGCAGCCATCTCACTCAGCGGACACGTACCCACGCCCCAGTCGTGCTCATTTAAAAACTGCTTTGGAGACAACTTTCCAAGTATGGAAATGACTCTTGTCTCTGTAAGGCTGTAGCTGATTTCCTGTGTAGTACCTGGCCATCTACCCTAGTTACCAAAGGTACTTACTGTACACCTTGCTTAACTAGGCACTGCACAATCAAGGACAGAGCCTCACTTTGCCACTTGTCCTGCCCTTCTCCACCCTCTTGCTTTCCTGTATATTGCTTGTACTCCACACCAAATCCAGGCCCAGGTAGGCTGAGTGCCGGTGTAGAGACATTCACCCCTGCTTATTCCAGCAAAACAATGGTACATCCTAGTCACTAATCCATACTTCTTTCCCTGTATTCCTTGGTGGCCTCTCATTAATTAATTAATTAATTCATTAATTAATTAATTAATTAATTAATTAATTAATTAATTAATGATGATGATGATGATGATGATGAGCATTTGTATAGCACCAGCTGTGTACCTGGCACTTTACAGAACAATAAGATAGACGTGGTCCCTGCCTACGGCTTACAATCTAATAGACACGGACAGAACAATAAGATAGACGTGGTCCCTGCCTACGGCTTACAATCTAATAGACACGGAGGGAGGAGACAAGGAGAGGGGACATAGGGAGAGACAAGAGATAAATAACATCCCGTGGATGCGAAGTCTCAGGTGCATGTACTTGGCTTGGTTGCAGTTAGGCAGGAGTCTGCAGGGAGGGTAGACAGTAAATATTGAAGGAAAGTTCTAGCAGGTGTCTGGAAAGATGGTGAGAAAGAGGTGGGTTTTGAGGAGGGATTTGAAGGTGCGGAGGGAGGGGGCAAGACGGATGTGGGGAGGGAGGGAGTTCCAGGCATGGGGGGCAGCAAGGGAGAAGGGACAAAGGTGGTTAAGGGAGCAGGGGAGACGAGGGAGGGGGCAGAGGAGGAGCAAAGAGTACGTGCTGGAGTGTGTAAGGAAACTAGCGCTGAGAGGTAAGAGGAAGCCAGGTTGTGAAGGGATTTGTACATGACCACCAGGAGTTTGTGAAGGATGCGTTGTAGAAGGAGGAGCCAGTGAAGTTAGGAGAGGAGAGGCTGCACATGGTCAAAGCAACGGGCTGAGTGGATGACCCTAGCAGCAGAGTTTTGGATGGAGATAAGGGGGGACAGGTGAGAGCGGGGGAGGCCAGTAAGGAGGAGGTTACAGTAGATGGCATGAACAAGGGATTTGACAGAGGAGACAGAGAGAAAGGGGCGAATCTGAGCAATGTTGTGGAGGGCGAAGTGACAGGACTTGGCAACAGAACTGATGTAAGGTTTAAAGGAAAGGTGAGTATCGAAGATGAAGCCCAAGCTATGGACTTGGGGAATGGGGCGGATGGTGACCCCATCAATAAGGATGGACAGGGGAGAGGAAGGGTAGGGAGGAAAGATAAGGAGCTCAGTCTTAGCCATGCTGAGCTTGAGCTGAGGTTGGGACATCCAGGCAGAGATATCAGAGAGACAATTGATGAGGTGAGCTTGGACAGAGGGGGAGAGAGAGGGGGTGGAGAGATAGAGTTGAGTGGCATCAGCATAGAGGTGATATTGGAAGCCGTGGGAGGCAATGAGTTTGCCAAGGGACAGGGTGGAGATAGAGAAGAGGAATGGGTCCAGGACAGAGCCTTGGGGAACCCCAACCGAGAGGGGGAGGGAGGAGGAGTTGGAATTGGGAAGAGACACATTAAAGGAGCGGTCAGAGAGGTAGGAGGAGAACCAGTCAAGGACAGAGCCGCAGAAGCCTAGGGAGCAGAGAGAGTCCAGTAGGAGTGAGTGGTCGACAGTGTCAAAGGCAGCAGAAAGGTCAAGGAGGACAAGAATGGAGTAAAGGCGCTTAGATTTAGCGACAAGTAGATCATTAGTGATCTTGGCAAGGGCAGTTTCAGTGGAGTCGGAAGCCAGATTGGAGAGGGTCCAGGGAGTAGTTGGCAGAGGGGAGATCCAGGCAGCAGGAGTAGACAACACGTTCCAGAAGCTTAGAGGTGAAGGGTAGAAGGGAGACTGGCCGGTAACTAGAGGGGTCAGAAGGGTTGATTGTGGACTTTTTGAGGATGGGAGAGACAGTGGCATGCTTGAAGTCAGAGGGGAAGGAGCCAGTGGAGAAGGAGAGATTAATGACATGTAAAAGGGGTGTGTGTGACAGTGGGAGCAATGGAGGTCAGGAGGTGGGAAGGGATTGGGTTGAGATGGCAGGTGAAGGGGTTGGAGGAAGAGAGCAAAGAGGAGATTTCCACAAGGGAAGCAGGAGGGAAGGAAGAGATGGAGGAGAGGGAGGGGCAGTGAGGGAGCAGGGAGAGGAGACAGGTGGGAAGCAATGTGTTGGCGGATCTTGTCAATCTTTGAGGTGAAGAATGACGTGAGATCTTGAGCAGAAAGGGAAGAGGGCGGAGGGGGCAGGGGGGCTTGAGAAGGGAGTCAAAGTTGGAGAAGAGGCGGCAGGGGTCACGAGAGTAGGATTCAACCCGGGAGGCATAGTAGTGTTGCCTCACCAGGGAGATAGCGGAAGAGAGGGAGGAGAGGGAGAATTTATAGTGGAGGAAGTCAGGGTGGGAGTGGGATTTGTGCCAGAGCCGTTCAGCAGCCCGGGTGCAGGAGCGGAGGTAGCAGATAGATGGGGTGAGCCAAGGACGGAGGTTTGGGGGTTGAATGGGGCGGGAGGAGAGGGGGGCAAGAGAGTCGAGGGTCGTGGTGGGAGAAGTGTTGAGAGAAGAGATGGCATTGTCAGGGGAAGAAGAGGAGAAGACAAGCAAGAGGCCAAGCAAAACCACTTTCTAAGGTGTGCGCCTGAAGTGCCCCTCTCCCTCTCCTTAGCTATTAGCCTCTTCCTTACCCCAGGGCTGGGAACCTTTTCCTTCCTGCAGGAAATGCAAGCTCTGTGGACTTCAGAGGCAGCATGAATAAATGGTGTGCTTAGGATAGGGGAATGAAGGGTCCAGTTCATGAATCGATTCTATGGATCCATTTGCAGCCCTTTTGTGCATCCCCTCATCTACACTCCCTTCCCCTGACCTCAGGATTTAAATTTTTCATTGTAGGGACCAGATCCATGGGCCAGCTCTAAGAACTGGAAGGGGGCAAATTAAAAACAGCTATGGCCAGATATGGCCCGCATGCCACAGGTTCCCCACCCCAATCTAACGTGTACAGTACCCTGGTCCATCTCCTTTACTATTAAGCTCCACTTCTCAGCCATTATCCTTTAAAAAAACACAGACCACTCTGCATTCTAAAGTAACTGAAGCAAATTCCAAGTGAAGCAACCAGTTTATAAATGGGAATTATTTATTTTTCTTTAAGACAGTTCCAGTTCCTACTCTCCAGCAGCATTCTGCTTAAGGCTTCTCACAATCTTCTGTGTTTTCCCGAAAGGTCAGGGACGTGCCTGGCAGTTCAGCAACAATGTATTGTAGATAACTCCTTTTTTTGCAGAAAGGAAGCAATGAGAGGTAGCTCAGATTTCTCCCTTTGCTCTTTTATTCCATGTGTAAAAATCATCAAAACATCTATGACCCCCAGTGCACAATAAATGAGGGAGTCCATGGCCAGGCGATCTCTGTGCCATTTATTAAATGGCATTTTTCCACCATCTCACTCCTACTGCACCTCCTTCCTATTATATCCCTTGGCTTGAAAAGCCACGCGCTGAACTACTGACAGCTAAGCATCCGATGTGTTTACTGTCCATTTCACCAGACACAGTAGACAGTGAGATCTGGATTTGTTTCCTCAAATGCTGTTATTACCAATTTTTGCTGACTGCTTTCCCAAATGGAAATGCACTTATATAGGCCCAAAATTCAACTGAATTTCCTGAAGAGAAAAGGCATCTCCGTGTTGGCAGATTTATGGGATAAAACAATTTTCTGTTTGGAATCCTTCCGCAGCCTAAGTAGTTACTACCTTAATGAGTTGCAGAGGCATGTACGGAAAGCACATCTGGCAATTTTAAATATGGGTCTTTTATTGACTCCATTCCTTGCTCCATTGTCACTTGCCCAATGCACGATTTTGAACTCCGATTTTAGAATTTGTGATGCTGTTTCAGAAATGAAGCTATAACTATGGGTGATTTCAGACGATACGGGGCCCTTTGGCCCCGTACCGGAACCACCGGCTTCGTTCCCTGCCGGGGTCACCCCGTAACGGCACAACAGACGTGCCGGGGGGATCCCGGCGGGGAAAGTGGGAGGGGCCAGGGCCGCACGGCGCAACGTGCAGCCGCACGGCCCCGCC
>QEPC01010959.1:2861412-2886838 GCA_003113815.1 Sphenodon punctatus | reverse complement strand
TGTCTCCCCCTCCTTGTCTTTTAGATTGTAAGCCACAGGCAGGGACCGCATCTGATTGTATGTTCTGTACAGCGCCAGGTTACTACTGGCGCTTTATAAATGTTTAATAATAATAATAATAATAATAATAATAATAATAATAATAATATCATAAGTATTTTCATTGACTGTCATTGGGTGTTTTTAAACAGGATGATAACTCACATTAGCCCACACCAGGTGGGGTGAACCTACCTGTTTATTAGGTATTTGCCAGATGTTATCCTCCACTCACCACATGGCCACCACCCACTCATGCCATAGTCCAGAGACATCTTGGGCCCACCATGAGGGTGAATCCAGGTTAATGTGCACCCATGTGACAACGTCCTGTGAAATATGTTGTGCACAGCCTCATGCACACACAGCACCCCGAGTTGCAGGCAAAACCCTAGAGCATCTGAGAAGCAACCACTTCTCAGTGGTAGAGTAGGTGAGGGAAGAATGGCAGGGAAGAATACCTGCCCATCTATGAGGTTTATCGCGCTAAACCTTGTAAGTGGGGGCTGAGCGGGGGAAATGGGGGGGTTACACCAACTGAACACAGATTCCAGCGGTCTATCATCTTGTTTGACTTCATCCATTATTGACTAACAACAGAGGTAACAAAGGGTGCAACCACTGTAGGGAAAGCAGGCTGTGAAGTTTTAAGACTTCACATATGCATTTGGAAAACTGTAATCCAGTTTTTTAATACACCTTGCGAGGATTAGGATTTTCTAGTTCAACAGTTGTTAATTATTAATTATTATTATTTATCATTCATATAGTGATTTCAGTGTTCAAAGTGCTTTACAGTCCTTATTTAGTTCACCCTCACAACAATCTTTTGACGTAGGGCATCATTATTCCTGTATTAGAGATAGGGAACTGAGGCTGAGAAATAATAACTTATCTAAGGCTGGCCAATGAGCTCGTGGCTAATATGGGACTGAAACTCTGGTCTCTCAGATCCCAGGCCAACACCTTATCCACTAGGCTACACTGCCTTTTAAGAGCCACACCAGATTTAGCCCACACCAGATTTTCAGCTAAGATTTTGATTCACAAGGTAAGGTAGTTGTTATATCCAGACTTATTCAGCACCCAGATGGGAATGTGTAGGCGGACCATGCCCTCTATGCCCTGCAGGGATTGCTGGAAAGCCCTTCTGGGAATTAGCTCAAAAGTCCCTTACATAAACACCGTTTGATTCTTGTATAAATAAAGTTCACTCCACCAAGGGCTTACTCCTGGGTTTGGGTATCTGGCCTCCACCTCCCAAGCCTCCAGAGTCTGGACTCCATACACCGTTCTATTAAAACTTCAGAGAGCTGGCTGTTTTCCTTAGGCATCTTTACAACAATATGCCCCTCTGGACTTAATGCATTAAAAGTCTCACATGGGTTTCTACTGTTTGGTTTCCAGCTCAGGCACTCTGGGTTCCACAACCATGTGGAGGCTTCCTCAGACAGCAGCTCTCCTTTCTCCACTGTCTTGTTCTCCCAGTCCATAGCCAGAGCCTCACAAGGAGCCCCTTCCTCCAAGTCTCCCTCAGGCAAACTGCAGCAGCTTTTAAATAGGCTACTGGCCTTGTCCCAGCTGCCTCCTCTCAAGCTCCAGCCTCTATCCCTTTCTGTGCATGCACTACCATAGCACCAGTGTGGTGTGATCCTACAGGCACTATGAGCATCCACTTGTACCATTAGCACCAGCACCTTCTTGGCCATTTTGTACACTGGCATGCTTTCACCCACACTAAGTGGCTCCCTTTTACAGAGTGATTTATAGCTAGTCCTAAGGCAAATTTATCCCTGGTTTAATTTCACTGGCTTAGTGCCATGTAGTTTTGCTACTTTTGGTTCCAGCTAGAATTCACAGACATTCTCAAATCTTCTGGCAGGAGCAAGTTTTCCACAGTTTTCATCTGTTATACATGGTCTAGTTTTTCAAAAAAGTTCAGCATGATGCTTCCGATATGGGAATGTCGCTTCTACTCTGACACCACTATTACCTGCCATAGAGTCTCCTACTCCCTAAATCATTTTTCTCCCTTTCCCATGCTGCCCCCTACACCTGGAACTTCCTTCCTGAGCACATATGCTCAGCCTCCCCCAAACCAACCTCTTCTGCCAGGCTCTCCCTAGCTCCTTGCCTCCACACATTGCTCCCTGATTAGAGCTGAAAAGAGTGGCTAAATAGCTACTTGTGGGTAATTCCACAATTTTAGGAAATGGTATCAGTTCACAACTATTTCTTGCTTACTCAGATGGGTTCTCAACTTTCCAAAATACCAGGAAATACCATTATTATTATGACTTTCTCTTTACCGTCCTAATACCATTACCATTTTTCTGAGTTACTGAGTTTCCATTTTACTTCCAGGTTTTCATCCATTAGTAGTGAAGTACAGAATAAACCAGAGTAACAGAGTTGATGATGATAGACTGAATAAATCCATTCCAGTCCACAAAGAATGCAGACAGAAATTACGGTATTATGTCGGTATTATGTCGGGAATGGAAATTGACAGAAAAGCGGCAAACGGTAAACAGTAACCCAGAAAAACGAGAAATATTTGCAGGAATACGAGAAATGGAAAATCAATCATGAAGTGGGCGGGTACCTCTAAGTTGCTGATTCAACCGAGATGGTAATGGGTATGGTAATTTTGACAGGAATTCCTGTTTGTGCAGATACTCATTTCAGCCTTATCACTGATTATTCCACTTATACTGTCTTATCTTCCAGGATCCCTCTCCTCCCCTTGTAACTAAGCTAAGCACGTGCACCTACAACTTCTTAATTTTTTACTGTAACCCCATCTGTCCCTATGTTCCCCTCCCACTTGTCTTCCCTCCCTTGCCCATCCTTGATTGTAGCCCTTCAAGTCAAGAACCAGTTTCCAATAATGACTGTTCAGCACCATGCTCATTGTTGGTGCTATAATAATAATAATAATAATAATAATAATAAAAAATTAACTCAGTACGATTAATGATTTTCTTCTGCATCATTTCACACAGACAGCTCAATCAAATTCATATTCAATTAAAACATAAGTAAATGAAAAAACAGCCAAGTAGTACTGTCAAAGGCACAAAGTACCAAATAGTGAATAATGTAGTGAACAAAACAAACAATATAAATGAGCTACCGAATCACAAAATGTTGAATATCCAAAGCAAAAATCTATTCTGATTCCCAAATCCTCTTTGCGCAAATGAATTTGAATTGGTTGAATTTGATTAATTCTTCCTTTATTTGAAGAACCTGTTTCTGCACTAGTGGAGAGCCCCTTTTGAAAATCTTCCCTTGGGGTGCTGAGCAGTCCAGAGGTTTTGGCCCTTATACAAGTGCCCACAGTTCTGAAATTCTGGCCACATTTGTGGATGTTGTGTGACCTCTTGAAAATGTAACCTTGATCTCTCCCAAAAATCTGACCCTAAGAATTTGGAGAACTTAAGAACTGCCCTACTGAGTCAAAATGATTAATGGGCCACCTGGCCCAGTATCCCATCTACAGTGGCCAGTACCATATGCTTCAGGTGAAGATTCCAAAAAACAGGTCATCTATGGAATCAGTGATCCATTCCCTTATCACTCACTTCCAGTTTCTGGCAATCAGAGGAATTAGGACACCCTGAGCATGAGGTTATATTTTCTGATCATGTTGGCTACACTCACTGATAGACCTATCCTTCATCAACCTACATTTTGCATCTTCTTGAAAAATTCTTCAGTCTCAACTCCCTTTTTGTCTGTCATTAGCACTTATCTCTCTCTGTCTTTCTCCTCGCATTGTAGGTTGGAATGGATAGAGGTAATGTCCTTTCTCCTCACACTTACTCCACAAGACCAAGATGGAACAGAAGTTTCCAACTTTTATCTCTCATCCTTGGGAGGAAAAAAAGGGCCTTTGCCCATAATAATCCAGAAAAGAGAATCCCAAGAATGCTTGCTCTGTGCAATATTAGGGAACGCTAATAGACCAGTGTTGATCAATCCATTCAGCAATTGTTACTAGTACTACACATACTAAAATCAATGAGGGAGGGGTCATGTGCTGAATCAGTAATAGAACCCACTACCTAGCCTCACATTAAATCAGAGTACTCTGCAGATATGCAGATCACCAAAATGTGTCCACTGTATTTAATTTATTTACAGTAGCTTTCATGAAAAAATGCAGGGTACTACCAAATACCTGTTTGATTTTTTATAGATTGTCTTCTGATTTGTTTTTTCTTGATAGGTCTCAAGGCTAAAAGCATCACTGAGCTAGTCAAAGACATTGTAAGAGAGAAATTTAAAGTCTTCAAAAGTGACATGCAAGAGACTGTGGCCCAAATTTTCCAGACTGTGTCTAGTTTATCCGAAGATCTTGAAAGCACGAAAGAATTAGTCAAACATGTGAATGAGACCCAACAGAAATTTGCTGCAGAGAAAGAAACTTTGCCAACAAGGAGTGAAATCCTTGAACTGCGGAATCATGTGGTGGACATGGAAACGCGGATGGACTTTGAGTGTGGACAAGCCATCAAAGAACTACAGGCAAAGCAGAAGTCCTTGGAAAATGATTTGGTGCATGAGCGATCAAAGAGCAGCATTTACTATGAATCTTTGAATAAGTCTCTGATTCAAATTAAAGAAGTGCATGAAGAACTGTTATCAGCTGAACGGGTGTCAAGCCAAAATGTCCTCCTACCAGATAAAGCAGTGAATGATAACATTACAGAATATATGATGACTCTGAATGAGAAAGTGAAAACACAGAGCCTAATGGTACTGCAGCTGTATGATGACTTAAGAATCCAAGATAGCAAGATCAGCAATCTCACTGTAACATTAGAGATTCAGAGAGATTCTATTCATGGGGAATGCGAGGACATGTTGTCAAAGTGCAAGAAGGATTTCCAAACACAACTGAAGAGCACAAAAGAGAACATGTATGTCTTAAACAAAACCATGTCTGACCTTGTGCTTCCGTTGGACAATAAGATGGACAAAATGAATGAACAAATCAATGATCTGTGTTATGATATGGACATCCTCCAACCTTTGATTGAGCAGGGACCACCATTTAGTTTAACACCTGAGTATGAACAACAACTTGACATGGAATCCATTGGTAGAAAGTTGGAAAACCTAACTAGTGTAGTGAACAGTCTGAGTTCAGTCACTGAAGAACTTGCCAAAAGTCAGGAGGGGCTTAAAAGTGAGGCTCGGACTCGTGATGAAGTCTTTGAGAATCGGATTAATCAGTGCTTCTTGGATATGGAGGATGGTTTAAACAAGACCATGATAGTTATGAACAATGCTATTGATTCTGTTCAGGATAACTACGTGCAGAAGGAAATGCTAAGTATTCTGAGAAATGAGAATGAAACTCACTGTAGGGGTGCTGAGAAACTGGACATCATATTGGAGTTCCTTCCCGAGTTCCAGAAGTTGAATGAGTCCCTTCGGACACTCTGCAGTGACAAACAGAAACTTAATTATGCTTCAAAAGAGACACAGGTCCCTTCAGATCGTTCCTATAAAGAGGCTGAGGAAAGAAACCTTCATGACTTCAGAAACATTTACCTGATTTTAAATGAAACCTTGTTGAGAAGCAATGAACATCAACAAAACATCAGTAGTATAGGAGAAAAGCTGTCCCACACTGCAGAAGGATGGAAAGATTGTGAAGTCCGTCTGCAGAGTGTGGAGTCAAAAATCACCAAGTTTTTGGCAAACAACTGCCTTTCAATAAAACAAGCCAAAACAGAAAAAGAACAAATGGTTTCTCTTCAGCTTCAGACACTAAGTTCCCGCATCAGGGCACTGGAAGCCAAATCTATCCGTGTCTCTATTAGCATCCCTCTATTAAATAAGACTGCTTATGAGGCCCGACAGTTAAGTCAGGATGTCTTTAGGAGGATTCAAGAATTGAATGCTAGTATTCCCCAGTTAATAAAAGTTGCCCACCCAGATAGATCACTGCTACAGAGAGGCCTACTGGAACTCACAGAGTCTATGCTTGAAATCAAAACAGAAGCTATCCGGTCCAATTTAACTTGGTATGTTAACAAATCCCTAATTGATGCTCTAAGGATTCAAAAGCAGACCAAGCAAGTGGTAAAGAAACCAGCACCCGCAAAGAAGGTGGCACAGAATGTCACCATCAACATGGCAGGACGGAGTCAGAGAAACACAGACAACACTATAGATGCAGGTAATTAATTTTACAGACACTAATGAACGGGGTCTTTTGCATGATAATAAGGGCTTATATGA
The DNA here is from genome assembly GCA_003113815.1 of Sphenodon punctatus. Lineage (NCBI taxonomy): Eukaryota > Metazoa > Chordata > Lepidosauria > Sphenodontia > Sphenodontidae > Sphenodon > Sphenodon punctatus. The sequence goes on along the minus strand of QEPC01010959.1, from coordinate 2,880,541 downwards.
TATTTCATGAACAGAGTCAATTAGCAGTCCCAACAGATGTGACCGGAAAACTTGACTAAAAATTAAGAGGCAGATAATGCAGCTGAGAAGTGGACGAATGGCAGCTTGGGAGCCACATGCGGCTCTTAGGCACCTGTACAGTGACTCTTGCCTGACGTGGCTGCTTGGGGACATGTCCATGAAGCAGCTCCCTCGGAAGCAAGAGAAGCTGAGCCACCATTTCAGCTGTGGAGCCTCATGGAGGCTGTGGAGGCAGGGGGAGTATGCTCTGTGCTGCTGCCGTTGTTGCTGACTGAACCCACCAGGCCACCTGGAAGCCACAGATTTGATGTGAGACAGGGGATTTGGGGGAAGCTGTGCTGCCCTGACCCTGGGATTGGGGGATAGAAGTGATGTGTCTCTTGACAATATGAAAATGTTGGTATGAGGTTCGCGGGCTTAGGACCTTTGCCCACCCCTGCTCTAGACTTTCCTGCAATTTTAATAATAAATGCTTTACAAAGTGACTTTATACATTTGGCTTCGTGAAGTTCCATATTTTCCCCTCTAGTGAAGTCACAGGGTCTTTTCAATCAGACCAGGATCTCCGTGGGTGTGTTGTGTGGGGGTGGATGGGGGTGCAGCGCGGTGGGTGGAGATGGGTGTGGGACTCTTCCCATGGGTGCACACCCATCTCCACAAATGGAGGCACCGCCATTTTCCCCAATACCTCCATGCGTGGATGATGGGTGGAGCGCAGGAGCGCATACGCACCCCAGCTGCTGTGGCATTCCCACGGGTGCCCTCCACCCATCTCCATGAAGTGAAATTGTGTGGAGATGGGTGGAGGCGTCTCGTGTGAAATGGCTCACATATGCTCAAATAATTGAACACAATTAGAATGTTATTCTAATTTTTTTTCCTAAATGGCAATCTTCAAATTTAAGTAAAATTCTGAAAAATCAAGGTGGACCTTCAAGTATAAAGATTCTGCCATGCCACTGGTCCTCAGTTAACAATGGGTATTTTCAGACGTTACGAGATCACAGTGAACCACGGTGAATACCCACCTGTGGTCACTGTGACTAGAACGTCTGTTTGGCGGCCGCCAGATGTTCACCAAAGTCAATACCCACATGGGGTCAATTTGAACCACGCTTCCCGGGCTAGCCGGGGGAATGTCCCGGGAAGCGTGGTCAAAAAGATCCCCAGCAGGGACCAAAAAAAAGTAACGTCTGGCCGGTTGCCATGGCCAGGGATCCCCAGCGGGATCCCGGGCCACGGCACATCCGGCCAGACGCGGCGGCCGCAGTGGCCCCGCCGCCCGCCCGTCTCCCTGGAGGGCGGGCGGCGGGGTGCGTGGAGGGGGCGGGGCCGTGCGGCCGCACGTTGCGCCACACGGCCCCGCCCCCTCCCAGATTCCCCGCCGGGATCCCCCCGGCACGTCTGATATGGCGTGACGGGGTGACCCCGGCGGGGAATGAAAGGGTTGTTTTCGGTAAGGGGCCAAGAGGCCCCGTAACGTCTGAAAACACCCAATGCTGCCAACAGAAATAAAATTTGCTCTTCAAGTGTGGATCAGCTCTACAAGAAGAAGAAAAATGGAAGAAATAGCAAATTAATTTTGGCCCTAATCCTGCAAAATGTTTATGCACAAGTTCCATTAACTTCTTTGGGACTGTTGCCAAAGTTAAGCTTAAGTATATCTACAAGGGCTGGCAAGATCTGAGCATTAGTAAGTAAACAGAACTGCAGTGACTCAATACATCCCATGGACATAACTGCTGAGTACAAAGGTGGTATTTTAACTGATGCACTCTTCAGAGCAGAAGCATACTTGAAAGGTTTTCTCAGTTTAAAAGCACAGTACTGATTTATTTATTTTTTTAAATATAGCCTATCTAACTAATATTCAACAATGTTGACAAAAATGTTTTTTACGCACTTGTCAGCTCTTAGAGATTGACCAATTAAAGTAAAGTGGAAGGCGAAACTGGTTATATTGTGTACAGGTAAGTAATTTCATGGAATTAAACTGCCTGCTTTACATACTGTTTACACGTATCCAAACCTTGACACAAGTCTCTCTCGTTTGCCTCAGCAATTCTGTCTTCTCCTACGTCTTTTCCTCTGTTGGGTCTCTACATTATTTTTTTTTAAAGTGCATATGCCTTCTTTACATCTTTGGGAATCCTTGGTAATTTTCACATCCTCATGACTGGATCTCAGAGACTAACGAGAAAAAGATTAATCCCAATTATCCATTTCAGTTAGAAAATTAACTGTATTTTAACTGCAGTTGAGATGCTTTGCTAGTTGCTCTTTCACATACAAAATATTTTCGGTGCAAAATTAGTACAGAGGATACCGGAATGTGTCGCAATGTGAAGCAAGGATTAGAGAGGTGCCTAGACTAGTGTTGCCATCTCTTGCAGTTTTGACCCCAATGCTCCCATTTTGGTCTGTGGAAGTGTCTGAGTCAAAACCATGAGAGGTGGCGACCTTAGTCTAGATCCAGGAGAGTCAGGAAGCATATTGACAATCAAGGAGAATAAAGCTGAAACAAGTAGTGGATTCAGTATTCATGAATTTTATTCACATTTTTCAAGAGCACTACAAATATCCGAAGAATATTTGCTATCAAAACTAATGCTTTCTCATGTGCATTACTACATACCTATTGGTGCCGTGGGAAAGTCCGTGACTCAAAACACGCACTACTTCCATCTCATGAGAAGGGTGGAAATGCAGAGCTTTGCCTGTAATCATGTGCATCCGGCAGAGTACCTTTTCCCTACCCGACGTGCATGTTTGCAGGCAAAGATCTGCATTTCCGCCCCTCTCACAAGATGGAAGATGTGCGTCTTTTGACTTCCCTGTGGCTCCAGTAGGTGCATATTAATGCATGTGAGAAAGACTCATACTTACATATCCATTTATTCAGGTATTATGGCTTGGTGACTTCATCTATTTTGTATATTGGTTATTTGAGTTGGCCATTTGATATTTCAATTACTTCAGTTCAGCTATTGCATGTGTGCGATAGCTTTCATAGTGCTGAAACAAAGGATGAAAACAGACATGATGCTAACTACCCTTTAACCACCCTTGGTGGTTATTTATGCATGTTGCAGGGCTGTATTGGTGCCCTATGCAGCCCTGAAACGTGACCACCAAGAGTGGTTAAAGGGTGGTTAGCGTCATGTCTGTTTTCACCCAAAGTAACTGAAATAATGAAATGACTGAAATAACTAATTCAAGATACAAAAATAAACTCAGTAATCTAATCAAAATCGATATCTATCAAAGCAGAAATGAATACAGTCTGTATCCTTTTCATCGAACCCAAATTGAAACAGACAAAATAATCGGATATAATATATGCCATGAATATTCGTTTCAGCTCTAAAGGAGAACATGAAACAGGTCCAGAATAAAGAAGGGTCTGGATATAGAGGGGTCCAGAAATGGGAGGTTATACTTACAAAACACATCTTTAACAAACAAATTAAAGCGTGGGGCCACAATGGAGAGGGCATTCTTGGTGGCCGCACCGCGCCTTTGGAACTCCCTTCTGGAGGAAGCCCGCCTGGCCCCAAGCCTCTTGTCGTTTCGGCGGTATTGCAAAACCTGGCTGTTCGCCCAGGCCTTTGGGGAGGGGAGGAGGGTGGGTTAGGGTTGAGTTTTTCCCCCCTACCTTGTTTTATTGTTTTAATGCTGAATTGTTTCTCGGGGGCCTGTTTTAGAAAGTATTTTAACTGCTGATTGTTTTAACTGTTTTATATTGTTTTATGTTGTTGGAAGCCGCCCAGAGCTGTCTACAGGAGGGGCGGGGTAAGTCCATTGACTACAGTGGACTTTCAACAACCCCCATAGAAACAAATTACTCCCAAAATAATCCCTCTGATTTCAAGGAGCTTATTCACATGACTTAGGGTTGCAGGATTCATCCCAAAATTATCTTTTCATTGGAATATGATCTTTTCTCAGCCAGCTGAAAGATACTTAACTATGCACTGAAGCACGCAACCCCCCTAACTATCTGCTAAACATCATTCCAATTATTTATCCTTCGTGCAGGAGCTCCTTAGCCATCTCTGTTTTCTACCTGCCCCTGTCACTGCATGAGACAGAAATTCAAAAACCTTGATCCTAATTAAAAATAATATAGAAATCCATTTGATTTCACTCTGATCACTATTGGATCTTCTGCTTTGTTGGAAACTGTCAGTGGTGCCACCTGCCCCGAGCACAGGAAGCTGCCGACTGCTTCAAGAGCGTATTTTTCTGCGTTAATGAATAAATGTCATTCTTATTTATTATTTATCTGCCTCTGAATTTTAACAAATAGCTTTCTTGACAACATTGGATGGGCTCTCACTCTGTCTAGAACACCAGCATCTTCACAGATGATAGCAAAAGTCATTTATTTATTTTTTAAAAGTATGGGGTTTCTCTAGGTCTGGAAGATAAATCCTTTCCATTAGCATTTGAATGTGCTCTAGATAAACCCCCAGCAATGTCATTTATTCATTACATTTCTACAAACAAACAAAAATTGAACTCTTATCCCATTTCTACATCTGTCCCCTGCATTTTGGGATGGATTTTCTTTTTCACCCAGAAAGGCTGATCCAAGCCATATTTGAAGAAACCCCTTACGGCAAGGATTGATGTTTATCAATTCCTATTACCCTCTAAATGCAAATGGCTAGCTTAGCACTGGGCCTAGGATACAAATGGACTACTGATAAATGTGAACAGGTCTTGTTAGTTTGCTCATTGTTGTGTTTATGGAAGAATGAAGAGACTAATCCTGCAACCTTAAGGCAGGTAGAGCCAAACCCTGACTTCCTTGATGTTGGGAGGAATTTTGTACTTGAATTTTGGATGAGCAGGGTTTGAACTGCTAAGTAATCCCTTTGAATAGAATGTAGGATAAGAATATCACGTCCAATGCAGGTACTTCCATATCCGTTTTCCGGTATTCCATTTCTGGATTGTGGGGAGGAGGTGGGTTGGTTTGGTTATTTCAGTTTGTTCATTTTGGTTATGTCATTTTCAGCAGTTTAGCATGCACAAGAGTGCTAATATTGACAGAATGATATCGTTAAAATACCAAAATGGTCAAAAAAACTAAATAACTGACCCACCCTCCCCACTAAATTGGAAACACTAAAACAGAATAACCAAACCAAATACCCAGCAGAATGTAAGCAGCTATCGGTTATTGCAATTTTCCATTTAGGTGAGGTATATTCATGGGTTTACCAATGTTTTTCACATCAACAGCTCTAACTGAAATAGAAGGTTGGGTAAGCAAGAAGTTCATGTTCTCAGTGAAAACAACTAGTAACTGGCATCAACGGGTTTCATTAGAGCATCTGAGTATAAGACAGATTTTGAACAGAAGAGATGAAAAAAGAGGGCACTATTTTTTCTTTTTGTCTCATCATCTGTATTTCATTTCCATTCCTTATGTCTCAGCATGCAGACAGGAACATCACTAAATTCAGCGTTCACAGTTCATCAGAGACTCAAGAGCCCAGGAAGTTAAATTTTTTTTATTTATTTAAATGTATATCTTGCCCTATCCTCTAACGCTCAGGGCAGCTTACAATAAATACATAAATAAAAATACTCAGGTTTCAATAATATTTCCATTTTATTTCATATCTTCCTGCTGATTCTGCCCTAACCCCCAGAAGCATTGTCTGCAGCCAAATAAAATAACAAAAACAGAGAGCAGCAGTACAAACTGGATTGCTGTTATCTTTTCATGGGCTCAGCTCCACTTTGGATTTTCATACAGAGCTCCTATACACTTCATCAGAATGTGCTTGCTTAGAATGAATGTTCTGCCATCCACTTGTATGGAAATAGGGACATTTGTTTAGCAAAACAAAGGGTACTTTCAGACATGACGCTAACCACCCTTTAACCACCCTTGGTGGTTATTTATGCATGTTGCAGGGCTGCATAGGGTACCAATACAGCCCTGCAACATGCATAAATAACCACCAAGGATGGTTAAAGAGTGGTTAGCGTCATGTCTGAAAGTACCCAAAGTAAGGTTTTAGCCTTACACCTAGATTCTGACTCTCACAAGCAGATATGCAAGCTTTCTGTTGCTTCTTTATTGTTCAAGGCTGCAGAGAAATTACAAGTCAGTTTGAATGTGTTTTGTATTCTGTGTTTTAATTGCAGGAGATTGATCATTATTCTAATTCAGTTTGATTCTCCGTGCTTCAGCTTTGCATATTTAACGTGATAGGGCAAGAGATAGATGAAAGAGGGTTTTGTTGTTGTTATTAATCTAGTGCTCATGAAAGCACTGGAGACTGATGTTCTCTGTTTAACGAAGAGTGTTTATGAGCTCAGTAAACGCAGTAGAGAAGTTTTTTACATGCTGCAGTGCCAATTGATCTCAACCATGCTTTATGCTCTCAGGCCATTTTCAGACGAGCGCGGCAGCACCTGTGCTTGTTTTCAAAACAGCCGGCTGTCCGTTCCACACGTGACGCTGCCGCCGAATATGCGCATGCACGGGTGATGCACATCCATTTCCGACTGCGTCTGACCAGTCTCGATCGCCGACCCGGTCAGTTCGTGGCTGGAAATGGATGCGCATCGCCCGCGCATGTGCGTATTCAGCGGCAGCATCACGTGTGGAACGGGCTGCCGGCTCTTTTGAGAAACAAATGTGGATGCCACCGCGCTCGTCTGAAAACAGCCTTAGTGTTGAGAGACGGCAGTCCAAGCTTCTTGCCATTCAGACCTCTGGTTCTCTTATGTTGCTGGATGCATACCACCACTAATTCAAACTGATCCACTCAACAACCCTTTCAGTAGCAGTTTCTTCCATCACTATCAGTTTGGATCAGGTTAAGACTACAGAGCTAGAGATAACTAATTGTGACAACACTATGATATGTCAGCCAGTCTTAATGCTAGCCATTAGCTTGGCTATTTACAACTCTGGGTATTTTCAGATGTTATGAGATCACAGTCAACCACAGTGAACCACGGTCAATTTCGCTGTGGGGCCAAAGCGCCCTGAACGTCTGTTTGGCGGCCGCCAGATGTTCACCACGGCTGATTCCCACATGGGGTCAATTTCAACCATGCTTCCCAGGCTCCCCGTGGGCCAAGCTCTGAAAGCATGGTCAAAGTGATTACCGGCGGGAAGCAATAAAAAGTAACGTCTGGCCGACGATCACGGCCCAGAATCCCTGGTGGGATTCCGGGCCGTGGTCAAAGTGGCTGGGCGCTGTGGCCGCATTGGCCGCAGCACCCGCCTGTCTCCCCAGAGGGCGAGCGGCAGGGGACCGTGGGGGGCGGGGCTGTGCGGTTGCACGTTGTGCCGCATGGACCCGCCCCCTCCCCGATTCCCCGCCGGGATCAGCCAGCATGTCTATTCGGGCCATTTTTTGACCACGGGGGGTGGTTATTTCATTCACCCCCACCGGGGATTCACTGGGACGAATCAGGATGGCGTAACGTCTGAAATCACCCTCTGTCATTCAATGGTCATAGATTGCCATCACTGAGAACCAATCATTCAGAAACTCCTTCCATTTCCCTTCCTCTCAAGTTGTTTCCAAATTAAATAACCAACCACAGTCATTACTCGCTGTAAGCAGAGCAGCTGCAATAAGCCATTTTGTCAAGTTGCTAAATATTTGATTTGTTTCTAAACAACACCCCGATAGACACCGATGGAGTTTCATTACTTGTTTGAAATTTGTTTGTAAAGCTATCGGCAGACTATTCCCCAAAGAGAGACTTTGGCTGCTTGCCTTGCTAAGACAAGCAGAACTCTGTCTTTGCACTACAATCCGCGGCGGTCCCGCTGTATCTCATGGAACTTGTAACCTCGTTAATCTTAGCCTAGGCTGTTATTGCTGTCATTTAAACCTATCCTTGCAAAGTCTGTCTCTTCCTCTTACCTGCTCTGGTGACTTGTGAAAGCGTAAATGAAAGGAGAGAGGCTGCTGTACTTTGAGACATTTACTTAATTAAAGCCTGTTTGCCTTTTTACTCCATTCAGAGGATTTTACATCAGAAGTTGTGTTTATGGAGGTTTTACCATAGTAGGATGAGATCAAAAAATTAATTGGGTAGGGTGTACTGAATGGGTCACAGCCTGGGGTGCTGTGCTATTGTGAGAGCAGAGAGGAAATGTCCATGTGCTTCGGCAGATGTAAAGCCTGCCTGGGAATCCTTCACTTCATGAAGTTGCCCCATTCTATTTCACCTTGGTCCTCGCTTGGACGTGGATGACACAAAATGTCCCGGGAGCAGTTAAATTACACAATCTGGATCATAAGCTGGTGTAAATTAGTGCAGGCCTGGAAAGTCAATGAGGTGACTGTGGGTAGAATTGTTTGAGCCATGATTTCATGCAATGATTTTACTTTATATCTACAGTACACTCTTGCCTTCTAAATGCAAAATCCTACCCATTTAGCCCCTGGCCCTTTTCCCTACCAGCCACACAAGTGTATTTGTTTCTATCTGTGCACAATTTCAGACACAATTAGAAACTCTATACAAAACTGGTAAAACAAGCTTTGTGACCTGGGTCAGATAGAGGCATCCATCAGTGGTCACTGATGGGATACAGTCTCCATTGATTACTCAGGTTCACAGCCTGGACCCATCACTGATCCTGGAATTTCAGGTTGTGGTGGTGACTAGCGGTATTTTCAAATGTGATGGTGCATGGCACCATCACGCTTTGATCCTGCCCGGGATGAGGGCCCATACCCCAGGCAGGATCTGTTCCATACGCAGAACAGGTGCGTCAGGGGCTGGGTCGGGGAGGGGGCAGGGAGAGGGCAGGGGGACGTGCGGACATGAGTCTGCATGGCCACGCCCCCCACACTGCTGAGCACGGCCCACCCTGCTTCCTGCTGGGTGGCTGCAGTGGCCTATGAGACCACCGCACCAGCCCAGAACAGCCTGGACCAGGGTCAGAGAGAGTGGGCCATCACACATGATGGCCCACTCTATCCTGGTCCAGAGATGTGTTCCCCAGGCCGCAGTGTATTTAGCCTGAGCTGTGCCTCGGCGATGGGCCCGAAGTACAGCTCGGACTAAAAACCGCCACTGCCAGGGGAAACCCAGGGTCTGATCCAGGGACATATCTGATGGGCCGTTTCAGACATGATGGTACTGCGGGTGGCCACGCAGGTCACTGTGGCCACCTGTGGTACTGTCACATCTGCAAATACCCTAGGAGTGCTTTTCACCAAGGCCATCTGATGAGAAAGCTGTGACCCTTTTTATCATAATCAGACCTGACCACTAATCCATGCATTTGTGACCAACCTTGAGGCTAGACCAGGGCAGGTCTTAATCAGGGCCAGTAGGGCCCATAGCCCAAGTCTCGCAGACAAAGGGTGATTTCAGACGTGCTGGGGTGCTCAATGGCCCTGGCACAGAATCACCATTTGATTCCCCTCCGGAATCAAAACGGCCCATCAACAGACGTGCTGGTCGATTCTGGAGGGGAATCGAGAGAGGGGGCAGGGCTGCACGGTGCAACATGCTGCCGCACAGCCCCGCCCCCCCCCCACGCTCCCAAGGTCACCCGCCCTCTGGGAGATGGGCGGGCACAGCAGCCAATGCAGCCACAGTGCCCGCCCACCCCCCAGGGTATTGACCACGGCCCAGAATCGGCGGCAGGCACGGCTGCCGATTCCAGGCCATGGTCTGGGAGCAGACGTGATGTTACCATGGTCAACCACGGTGAATCCCGCCGTGGTTGACTGTGGTAACGTCATGTCTGTTGGGTCGAAAAATTATTTCCGCTGGGTGTTCACCCCCAGCGGGAATCACTTTTACCACACTTTCGGAGGTCCGGCTGGCCGGACCTCCCAAAGCATGGTCAAAGCGATTCCCACTGGGGGTGAACATCTGGCAGGAATCACTTTTCGGCCCAACAGACGTTATGCCACCACAGTCCCCATAGGGGGATTCACCGTGGTTGACCCTGGTGGCGTAACGTCTGAAATCACCCAAAGTGATTTCAGTCTTGATAGTCTTGATCAGTCTTGATAGTCTCAGGTCCTGCAATACTGAATCACCCAGACAGACTATTTCTGTGGGGCCTTCTAACTACCCCCACCCCCCGACTCTCAGCCCACAAGGTGGCTGTGTCCTGTGTGGCCCCACCCCTCCTCTCATTTTCAGTAAATCATTAATCCCTGAATCCCCCCTGCTGGGTATGTGTGTGTGAGAGAGCATGTGAAAGGGAGAGAGAGAACTTGTGTGTGTGTGTGAAATCCTGTGTGTGTGTATGTGTGTGAAAATGTATGACACTTCTGTGTTTTTGTAAACAAACACCAAACTACCAATTGTTAAAGGGGTGGGTCTATGTAGGTGAGGGCCACATGGTCCAACATTTTTTCTTTACCCTAGGTCCTGCAAATTCTAAGACCAGCCCTGGCTAGACTACTGCAATACATTCTCCATGGACTGCCCTTGATGACAGTTCAGAAGCTGCAGTTGGTGTAGAACGTAGTGGCCCACCTTCTGGTGTGGTTGGTCACGAGGAGCAACATGAAAATGATGGTTACTTACCAGTAACTCAGTTCTTCAAGAGAGCTCCACGCATTCTCACCCATAGAAGAAAAAGAGGAAGCAGGTCTGTCAGCATCGAGGGGGATGCCTCCCGGTGATGACGGACCTGCGTCCTCTTTTTCTTCTATGAGCAAGAATCGTGGAGATCCTCGAAGAAGAACCTGTCTTCAGAATCTGTTTTGACTCCCAATAGCTGTCTGGGCAAAATTTAAGGTGCTTATATTGACCGATAAAGTCCTAAGCAGCCTGGAGGCCCCACATAACTGAAAGACTGCCACTTCTCCTATGTTATGTATTTAATTATTTTGTTCAATTTTACCCCACCCTTCCCAGTTGGCTCAGAGTAGCTTACAATCAAATAAAAATAATATATATAAAAAACAGCATAAAACCAAAAACAAAACCCAACACCCAACCTTCCCCCAACCCCACTATTACACTCCTACCCCAAACACCCACCAACCCCCACATCCCTGCCTACCAAATGCCCTAACAAATAAAAATGTCTTACACTGCCTCTGGAAAATGCTTGGGCTCAGGTTCAAATGAACCTCAGGGGGAAGGGAGTTCCATAGCATTGGGGCAGCAACCAAGAATGCTTCCCTGTGAGTTCTCATCGTACGAACATGACTAACAGGTGCTCCTAGCCAATCGCAGGGGCCGTAGTGTGGCATGGAAGGACAGGTGATCTCTCAAATATGTGGGGCCTAGACTGTTGAGGGCTTTAAAGGTCAACTCAATTGCTCCAATTCAGTCCTCAAGGTCAGCTGAGAACAACCTCTTGCTAGCTCCATCATTGGGCCAAATTTGTATGGCAAAGACCTCACAGAGAGAGAGGCATTCTTGGTGGCTGCTTCACCAAAGCCCAAGTTTGAGGATGATGGAAGGTCTTCCTATTTGGTCAGGTGCTTAGTGGGTGGAGAGAGGGTTATATTGGATTTTATTTTACGTTTATTTTTGTGTTGTATTTCACATCTATTTTACATGTGATTTTATGTGTTGTAACCAACCCTGAGCCCTTGGGATAAGGCTGGATATAAATGATAATTTATAAGGCAGGAAGGGTAGGTAGTTTGGTGGGTGGAGTGGAAAGACCATAGACAGGGTCTTTTTAGTGAGGTAGGGGGGATAGGTGAGATTGGTAGGGTATATTGCTAGGGGATTTGCATATTGCATTAATTAATTAATTTAAGTGTGTACATTATTTATGTTTATGTCTAGGCACTCTCAGCCCTAAGAAGATAGGACAGGGTAGAAATTTTAAATGAAATTAAATCCCAAGCATACTGGCCTCCTCCTCAACCCCCCACCCCCCAGTATTTGGGGAGTCTGGCAGTACAGCCATTATCCCTGTATTTTTGACACAGAGTGGCAAACCAGCTGAGAGCTTGTATCAAAGGGGTTGAGAAATGTGTGTCAAGAGCTTCTTCAATTAAATCTAAAGCAAAGCTGTTATCAGGGAGGAGCAAATAAGTGTTTCATCTCTAGCTGCCTAAACTGGGATATTTGACACCACATCTGCATTGCTTTATTTCAAACATTACCGTACTAGCGCTTATATTTGTTGTGTTTTTACATAAGCCACATAAGAAACTTTTCAGTGTATCTATCCCTAAACCTTATCACTCTGAACTCAAGGGGCATCACACAAAGAGCATGAAGCTTTACATTCTGCTGAGCGAACCCAAATTCATCATGCAAGTAACGTGACAGAATGCAGTAGCATCTGAAATGACGGGGCTGGAAATTAAAGATAACTCTGAGAGCTAGTGAGGTATTTGTGAAAAGAGGCAATACAAAACATTCCCTGGCAATCAGCACTTAGCTGAAAGACCCTTTCATCTCCCACCTACCCACTATCTCTACTATCCTTTCTGTCCTAGAGGTTGCCCAATTTGCAGTCTTTTCTGCAGGGATAGACCCAATTTTAACTCTTGTGCTAAGGTCTTTTGAATCTTAAAAACTGAGTCTGTTGTATAGTCTTGGATATTTTAATGCACCTAATCCCCAGAGGTCTGAGAACAGTGCCCTGCAGATCTCAGTACAGAAAAATATTTTCTCAAGCCTCTGAATTTGCTTAACCAAACACAACAGGAGGGGAAATTGTATGCTTTCTTGATGAGAAACATGTATTCTGTAAAAACATACAAGCAGCTTGGAAACTTTTTATGTTCTGCACTTTCTGTTGAAAGGTGTGAACTAGGGCTGAAATGATATCTTGTAAAAGCAAGAAAGTCTTGGGATGTACTGAGAACTTCAGGATGCCCAATGATACCTCCAAAATTCTCAGTGAGATATTAAAATTAATCAATTAAATACATAAATAAAATTAACCACAAATGTGCAAAATGGTCAGTGAGCCATTTTGCGCATATGCGGTGCCCAAACTTGTGAGAGAATTCTCATGAGGAAAAAACAAAATGGTATTTTTTAGCCCTAGTATGAACCTTTCTAATTTCACCAATTTCTGGGCCATACTACGGCTGAAACAAGTTTGTAACTTGGTATTCTCAAACTGAATTCATGTCATCAAATTTCCAAATTCAAATTCAGTGCTCCTGTGAAATATGCCAAATTCATTACTTCAGCTCTTGCTTTGTTCATTAATCAATAGTCCAGTTAATCAGTCCTTCATTTTCTCCCCACTGTTGAGTATTTCAACAGTGCTTGAGTTTTTTGGCTCTTTGGTACATCACATGACATTTGTTCCTATCTTTCTACCCTCATGTCATACTATGTTACCATCCAGGTATTTCACTCCTCCTCTGCCTCACCCACCCCAGAGTCTTCTGCTCCAAAACCATCTTCTTCCCTTCTCCCATGCCGTCTCTTGTGCCTGAAACTGCCTCCCCAAACACATACATTCTGCTCTCCTTTCCTTCAAAACTCTCCTTAAAGTCTTCCTCTTCCAGCACACTCTCCCTCCTTAGCTCATCACCCCCATAGCTTGCTCACTGATATTTCTCTTTAGTCTTTTATACTGTATTGTCCTACTCTTCAGGATCCCCTTTCTCCTCCTCGTAAATAAACTAAGAACTATGGCTAAAACTAATCGTGGATTTAATAATCATGACTATTATTTGCATTTTTGATAGCCCTCCAAATATCTGAATAATGTCCTCGCCCAAAATGATTGTTTGCATACCCATTTACTTGAATATTTTATTTCAGTTATTTCATTAATTTTGGTATTTTCATTTTGGTTATCTTGGTATTTTGGTTACTTTATTTCAACATCAATTAGCACTACTGCATAGGTACAGCAGCCAAAACAAAGTAACCAAAACACAGAAATGACTGAAAAACCAAAACAAAATGCCAAAATAAAAGAATTAAATGTACCAAAATATCTGAAATGGATATCTGCTGAAACAGAAATGAATAGCAGTTATTATCTGCTTTGCTGAAACCAAAGCAAATAGCACTAATTTGACCAAAAGATTAGTTTTGCTGAGTATTAGAGAGCTTTTAGACATGCCTCTAATCTCACGAACTTCAAAATCCGCTTTCAGAAACCTCGCGCAGCTGGAGTTTAGACCTGCCTCCCTGAACCGGAAGTCACCCGGTTGCCATTGGGAACAGCAGGCTGGGCGGTTCGTGCATTCTTTTGAAAACCAGACTTTTCAAACCCCGAGACTGAGGTTTGACGAGTCTGGTTTTCAAAAGAATGCACGAGCCGCCCAGCTCCGCTGTTTCCAATTGCAGCCAGGCGACTTTGGGTGCAGGGAGGCAGGTTTAAACTCCATCCACACAACGTTGCTGAAGGTAAATTTTGAAATCTGGAAGATTAGAGGCATGTTTAAAAGTGCCCTTAGTTTCAACTCTCCTAAGCATGTGAATCTGCAACTTTTCAGCTTCTGGAATGAATTCCTCTCTCTCATGTTGTTCTCCCATACCGCTGCTCCCTTGTCCATCTTAGACTGTAAGCCTGGAAGGAAAGGACCTGTCTCTGACCGTTCAGTGCCAAGCATGTCGCTGGCACTAAAGAAACCTACAAACAATCATAGTAAAAGAATAGTAATGATATGAGTTCATCAATCCTCCGCTTACGAATTTCAAATAGAACTGCTGAACAATCAAACATTAAGCAGAGTGCCAAAAAATAAACTAAGGAACAATGAACATGACATCAGGCTAATTTTGAAACATGAACTTTTCCAATCCAGACAACAAAATCAATTTGAATATGGTGATTTTTTTAAATTTGAGGGTCTCTTCAAATATTCACTTTCAATCTGTTACATGCACAGACATAAGACTGGGGGTAAGGTTGGGGCGAGGGGAGGGGAAAGGTTGGTGAGACCGGTGGGGGAAGGTGTTATGTTGTTTTATATGTTTTCTATACTGTTTTATTTGTTTTGTATGCCGCCCTGAACCATTTGTGATGGGCCAGTGAAAAAATCAATCAATCAATCAATCAATCAATCAATCTGAGCTACATACCCCAGTTCTTCCAAGTGCAAAGACCTCTTCCCAACCCTAATGAGATTTAAAATGGACTTGTGAGGACAGCCCCCACTTTGCCCCCAAACAGGCCAGGTGGCAGTGGGCCTGCCATCCAGACTGTCAGACAAGGCTAGACTTGCAATTTCTTGCATTGTAGATAATTTTAGAGTTCACCAGGGCCAAGCATGGGAAGGAGAAACTGTTCATGAGATGGGGAAGATTCTGATTGTCTGAATCTTTTCTGAGATGTGCTTCCGAACAGAAAGTCAAGGTGAATTTTACCAGGTTTTTGGTTTAGAAGTGAATGTTTTGCACTGTGCTATCCAAATGGCATTGAGTGTGAGCATACACCATGGGTATTTTCAGACGTAACGGGGCCAACTGACCCCATCACGAAACCAATCCGTTGATCCCCCGCCGGGGCCACCACGTCACGGCCCAACAGATGTGCCGAGGACTCCCGGCGGGGAATCGGGGAGGGGCGGGGCCGTGCAGTGCAACGTGCGGCCGCACGGCCCCGCCCCTCCCATGCTCCCCTGCCGCCCGCCCTCCGGGGAGATGGGTGGGCGCCACGGGCCAGAATCCCTGCGGGGATTCCGGGCCGTGTCCTCCGTCCAGACGTGACGGCTCAGTTCATCGCGGCGGGGAATCGCCTTCACCATGCGATCACCGCCGGCCCCGCTGGTTCGGCCGATCGCGTGGGGAATGTGATTCCCCACCGCGATTGACCGTGGTGAACATCTGGGGGGGGAACATCCGTTTCCCCCCATCAGACGTTACGGGGTCACAACCACCACAGGGAATTGACTGTGGTTGACTGTGATCTCGTAACGTCTGAAAATACCCCATGTTGATGTGTGACAGGGTCACAATGGAGCCTTGCTGGATCAGGTCCAGTGTAGGCTGGATATGTTCTTGCAGCAGGCGATGACACAAACTTTGGAAAAGGTTAATGAGCCAATTGACTGGGCTACTTAACCTCATCTGGGCAAGGACCTTATAGCCAGCTGGGAATAAAGACCACAATAGCAGAGCTGAGGCTCAGATGAGATGGGTCACCAGAGAGAGACATGGGCCTAGACTGTGCAAAAAGGACCTGCCTCAGGGAGGGAGGAAAAACATTGCCTGAAGCTTGCCCATATGCCTGTTGTGTTCAGGTTTCAGGGGACCAGACCAGCAATTAGGAGTTGAGGAGAGGTTGAGACTAGCTTAGGGTGGAACTTGTCTCTTGCATGTTTGAGCTTTAGGTTATTTGTATTGATCAGGAACTCAGCTCTGCTGCAATAAAGTACCATTGTTTGAATAACTGTTTGGGGTGTGGATCCTGCAGGGAATCGCAGAGAAACTGGGCCAACCAGCCTCTACTATGTCATTTCATGTTATTCCTTCCCTTTAACCTAGGTGAATTCCTGAGCTGCACCAGCTCCCCGTGCCTGAATGGAGGAACCTGCATCAATGAAAGGAAGAGTTTCATTTGCGCTTGTCGCCATCCCTTTGGAGGAGCTAACTGCAGTATGAAAATGACTGATGAGAGTGCTCTGTCTGTAGGCAAGTACAGTAGACCCAAGGCGCATCGGAACATTTTACACACCCAGACTATTCAGAATTGCTTTGGCCAGTATAAATCATAGTGCTTTGTGTCTCCCCTTACAATGGCTGGTCCCCACAGCAGATAAGTGCCCACCACTGCTATCACTAAACAAAGCTACTCCTTGAGATCAAGTGCCAGAGCCCTTTGTCGAAGGCTTTTGGATTCAATCTCTACTGATAACCCATAATCCCCTGTTTTAATGTGTTCCACATCGCAAGACTTAAAAGTGAGCTATGTCAGAGGCCTAGCCATAAAAATAACAGACAGGTCTATGTTGGATTGAAAAGGATTGTTGCTGACAGAGAGAGTATATAGAGATCTGAAAAGCCAGAAGACAGTTTTATTACTAGACAGTGAAATTTTTATCATTGTGAAATGGCAGGAGCAGCACATCATGGCACTGACTGTTAAGCTGGTTAAAATTTCTGGGATTTTTCAGAGAAAATATTAATGTTGTCATTTCAAAGCTTTTGAAATGGAAATGGTTTTTAAGGGTTTTTAATTTCCCACCCAAAAAAACCTCTCCCCATTTTCATGAGGAAATATACCAAAGCATCTCTCTGTGTGTGTCCTGTGAGGATGATATGCCTTCAAGAGCCTACTTGTTGATCTACATGGTCTAGCCTTGCAGATGTCCATAAGTTGTTACATTTATGTTGGAGGAGCCGTCTCCAACAGACAGCAAGCAAGATAGACCCTAGAAAAAACCAACCAAACAAAAAAAAAACACCTCTCTCTCTCTCAAGCTTTGTTTTAAGATTCCATTTTAAGAATCCAGCAAACACTACATACATCTTTACAACCAACAAAATTTGCTGAAAACTGCATTTTTGGTTTGACAAAAAGAATGAAAACCAAGAAGAAAAATTCTGAGAAATGTAACTGAACTATTTCTAGAATTTTTTTAACATATCAGAATTGAAAAATTTCACAAAAAGCAAATTTGACAAAAATTACCATTTCAAAAAATGGTAATTTTTAAAATAAAAAAATGTTCATTGAAATGTATTAAAGTGTTTGCGTAACAAGCTCACTTCCAACTTACATCTTTGCCCAGCGGTGGTGCCTCAGTTTTCTCCAGAATAAGGTACCAGAATTAAACTTCCCCAAAGTCATCTCAGCTTTATTCTTTAGTTCACCAACTTTCCTACTTGCTACAGGACTCCAGCTTTGCAGTCATCATTTTTCACAAACAAATTCAAGTCTGTTAAAGACAGCTCACCAACTCCAACACAGTTCATCACTCCAAGTCCCCTATTTTGAGGGACCCTAGAACTGGAACAAGTATCCACTACTATGCAGTATCTGGAATTTAGCCGGATAACAAATGGTACCCAGTTAGCATCCAGTCAATATCTGGTTAACCACATTGCTTTTTACCTCATTACCATTTGACCATTATTATTTTTTTACTCCCTCCCCCTGGATTAGGGCTGTAGCTCAATCTCAATTTTCCATTGATTTTCACTGAGAACCACTATTCTCAACTCATTTTTGGCAAGAATCGAGATTCAAGAAAAACCCACAGTTCTTGACATTTTCTCAGTTTACTATTTATCATGTTTTACCATGTACGTATACCAATTTACTGTTTACCGCTTACCATGTACTGCATTCGTCCCAGTAATATACATGCACAAAATGGCTACCCTTTTACAAAATGGTGACTCCACTGCTGGCGCCATCTTGGAAGAGAGCTGTGCATGTGTAGAACAGCTGTGGCAACTGTTTTGCGCATGTGTATTACCAGGATGAATGTGGTACACAGTAAGCGGTACTTGTCCCACTGGACTTGTCCCAGGCCCGCTGTGATGAGTTTGTCAACTACTTCGCAGACAAGATTGCTCGGATTCAGACTGACTTTGACGTTGGATTAGGGGCAGTAGGGGAAGAGACGGAATTCCCGTCTTGTCCAGTTTTGTGGGGAAAGTTTCAGGAAGTGACGCCGGCCAATGCGGCGGATTTCTTGGGGTCTGTGAGGGCCACCTGTTGCGAACTTGATCCATGCCCGTCCTGGTTGGTGAAGGTCTCCAGGGAGACGTTGGGGACGGTGCTGGCGAGGGTAATGAACGCGTCCTTGCAGCAGGGGAGGTTGTCGCCCTGCCTCAAGGAGGCTGTGGTGCGCCCCCTGCTGAAGAAACCATCTTTGGACGTGGATGCGCTCGCCAGTTACTGACCTGTCTCTAACCTTCACTTTTTAGGGAAGGTTATTGAGCGGGTGGTGGCACTCCAGCTCCAGTTGCATCTGGATATCATTGGTTTCCTAGACCCTTTTCAATCTGGGTTCCGCCCCAGCTATGGCACTGAGACAGTGTTGGTGACCTTGGTCGACGACCTCCACCAGGAGATGGATGCAGGATGTTCAACATTTCTCATCCTGCTAGATCTCTCGGCCGCTGATACCATGGACCATGGGCTGCTGTTGAGGCAGCTGCATGACCTGGGGGGTCTGAATGGGACTGTTCTTGAATGGTTCCATTCATTCCTTTTGGGGAGAAGCCAGCGGGTGGTGTTGGGGGATGAGAC
>QEPC01010959.1:2842000-2853972 GCA_003113815.1 Sphenodon punctatus | reverse complement strand
GAACCTCGCCGCTCCTTGAAAGGCCTCCCCCGCTCCGCCTAAGCCCCCCGACACGCGTCCGACTTCTGGCGCTGCTAGCGGCCGAATGCCGCGGCTCGCACGCCTCCCGTACCACGTGGCTCACGAGAGCCAATCAGCTCGCTGCTTTTTCGCGCCCTTTTGTCCCGTTGCAAGCTGCAAAGAGCCCGTTGCAGCTTGCAAGGGACTGACCCAGGGAGCAGTCCTGGGCGGCTTCCCGCCCCCGCACTTGTGCCAATTATTCCCCTGATGGGGCGTGCACAAATCTGTCCCCGCTGCGCACGAGGTGCAGCGGGGTCCATTTCTGTCAAAACTGCATTTGGTTCTGCAAATTTCTACCTGCTCTGTATCACTGTAAGTCTCACCCAGTCGATGAAGTTAGTGGATAAATATCCATTTACACTCATTGCTGATCTGGTCCTTGGTATCCACTTCAATATCTGTCACTGGTAATGGAGAGAGAAGAGTATAGACTTGCTCAGTCAAGCAGTAAAAATAAATAAATAAAAATTTACATCCAGACCACATGAAATGGGAGTTTAATGCTGCTTTCAGCAGCTGTTTGGCTGCTTCTTATTCATGACTACATATGAATAGTGAGTAAAATCATTTTTACAATAGTGGGGATATTAGTGTGTATGCTCAGCTGAGATGGGAAAAGAAAACAATAAACATTTTTATTTCCTCATTTATTGTTGGGCATGCTTAATCTTTCCAATATTTGTTTAGGGTTTGGAAACACAATTCTCAGCTCCAAAACACACACAAACACACTAAATGCCTAAAGATTTGTGACATAGTCAAAACGACGTGAGCTTTCAGGGGCAAGGATTCAGAAGAAAAAGAAATAAAAGCTTTTCTTGATAATTATGCATCACGGTCAAGAATGAAGTTCCTTGCTGTTTCGGAATCACAGCTTCTGTAGGCGCAGTTGGCATTAACTGTGGAGAAAATTGCCTTTTCTACAGCACATAGAAATTCATTTAGCTTCTTTTTTAGCTGCCAGAACTACTTGACAAAAGGCTTGAAGTAAACTTTCAGATTTAGCTCCTAACTGAAACTGTGCTATAGAATGGGTCCCCTTTAAATCAGCAATTGAAGGTGTACAGAAGTCAGGTGACTTAGTGGATAAGGTGGTTGCACTTTGCCTTGGAAGACCAGGGTTCAACTCCCATTTAGCCATGATCTAACTGGGTGTCCTTGGGCAAGGCACTGTCTCTCAGCTTCATTTCGCCACCTGTAAAATTGGAATAATAATGACTTACCTCATATGGTTGCTGTGAAGGCGAGCTAGGTAAGGTCTTTAAAGCACTTTGAACACTGAAAATGTGATATAAATAAATATCACCATTCACTTAGCACTTCTGCATTTGGAGGAAGCACTTGGAACTTAGCCTGTGTATCACTGTAAGTCCCAGCCAATTGATAAAGTCAGTGGATAAACATTCATCTATACCTGTTGCTGATCTGGTCCCTGCTGTCCCCAGGAAAGGGGCTTGGAAAGGGGCTTGCTGCAGTAGAGATCCCCTGCAAAATATCACCCAGACTGTGCTCCATGTGCTTCCCCTACAGACAGACATGCTATCTGAATGAACTCTCCGTGTGAGGAGAGGAGGGAGGAAAGGCCCAGAGGATTAGTTCTAAAAATCTTCTTCATTCTTTTTCAGATTTTTCTAAAGGATCTTACAGGTATGCACCAATGGTGGCTTTTTTTGCCTCTCACACCTATGGGATGAACACTCCTGGCCCTATCCGATTTAACAACCTTGATGTCAACTATGGGTCTTCCTACGTCCCAGCAAGTGGCAAGTTCCGGGTTCCATATCTCGGAGTTTATGTTTTTGAGTACACCATTGAATCGTACAGCCCACTTATTTCTGGTTACCTAGTGGTTGATGGAATAGACAAGCTGGCTTTCCATTCAGAAAATAATAGTGGTAACAAGCGTAGTGACAGGGTAATTAGTGGGGATGCTTTACTGGAGTTAAACTATGGGCAAGAAGTCTGGCTCAGACTCACGGCAGGCTCCATCCCAGCCAAATATCCACCTGTCACCACATTTACCGGATACTTATTGTACCGCACATAGGTCAGTCAAGGGGTGTTTTCAGACGTTACGGGGCCCGTTGGCCCCGTACCGAAAACACCCAATTTATTCCCCACCGGGGTCACCCCGTCACGCCATATCAGACGTGCCGGGGGATCCCGGCGGGGAATCTGGGAGGGGGCGGGGCCACACGGCGCAACGTGCAGCCGCATGGCCCTGCCCCCTCCATGCGTCCCACCACCCGCCCTCCGGGGAGACGGGCAGGTGGCGGGGCCAATGAGGCCGCCGCGTCGGGCCAGATTCGCCACGGCCCGGGATCCCACCGGGATCCCGGGCCGTGGTGCCCGACCAGATGAGACGCCAGGGTTCACCCCGGCGTGGAATTGCATTCGACACGCTACGGCCTCTGGCACCACCGCTTTGGCCGCTCGCGTGGTGAATGCAATTCCACGCCGCGGTAACATCTGGGGGGAAACATCTGTTTCCCCCAACAGACGTTACGAGCTCACAGCCACTACGTGGAATTGAGTGTGGTTGACTGTGATCTCGTAACGTCTGAAAATACCCATAGACACAAACTCTCTTCTTCTAACAAAGCAAACAGCACAATTGTTTAGTTCAACCTTGAAATTCCTTCTGAAAGTTCTTAGTGTAGCCGTTAGAGAACACTGACCTTAGTTTTCTTTGAGAATATATTCCCATCTTGCAGGACAAGTGGAATGCCATGACTCATGGTACCTGGCTCTCCACCCACTAGAGAGCCATTGACACCTGTGCAAAATTAATACTAAAGTAGGTGATGATGTCACTAATGGTGTCAGTGAGCGGAGGAATCTGATTCGTAGCTCTCAACATTCAATCTGCCTAGACGCATACCTAGAGATGCAGCAGAGAGTCAGGTTCCCATTCAGTATGTTCCTGTTGTTGTTTCCAGAAACAGTCCACAGTAGGGCTGATGCGGCAGCAGCTTTTACCGCACCGCGATTCCGTTCCGCCATTTTGGAACTGCCCACGCCACACCACGACTTTTCTGCGGATATTCCGCTAATTCCGCCGGAATTCTGCAAATTGTGGAATTGCAGAAAAATTGCGGAAATCGCGGAAAACCGCTATTCCGCTATTTTTTGGCGCTGGCGGAATTGCGGAAATAGCGAAAATGTCATGTTTCCACGATTCCACAAAGTTGCAGAATTAAATAAGCAGAAATGCGGAACCGCGGAATGAAACCGCGGAATGAAAGCCTCTGCCATGCCGTTCCACTAATTGCGGAAACACTGTTTCCGCCGGAAATAGCTACCGCTGCGATATTCCGCTACAGCCCTAGTCCACAGTGCTCACACCATTTACTGGCTGCAGAGTACTCCCAGCAAAGTCAATGCAACTAGTCTGGATGGAATACGTGGTTTGAAGATTGCAGCCACATTCAACTAAATTCTGTCTTAACTTTTCCTACACTACCCTGTGCACTTCAGAACTTGGTAATTTCAAAATTCAGGCCTTTTTTGAAAAAACTATGTAGATTTTCCTTTTAGTCTTGTGTTATTTGTTAACTATCTTGGTTTATTAAGACTGTATTAACTCCATATTTTTATGCAACATCTTGTATGTAAACAATACATAAGATTATTATTGTTTCCTTGTATCATTTGAATTCATGAACAACTACTGTATGTATAGATGGGTATCCCTTCTGTCAGGCTCCCCTTAGCCAGGGCTGAACAGTCTGGGCCAAATTTTCACATGATCAACCCCATTTTCTCTCTGAGCAGACTCTGACAGGAGCCCCATACCACAAAATATTGTCCATTAGCAAAGCGAGTCAGCAGGCCAGAGGAGCCATAAAAATTGTTGGTGGTGTGTAGGGATGGGAATTTCGGTTTCAGATAAAACCAAAAGTACCCGAAAATGGCCATTTCAGATTAATCAGAAATTTCGGTTCTTTTTCGGTTTCAGTACTATCAAATCTTTTGAACTGATTTTTGTACTGGATTTTTAACATTGCGGTTTGTCCCCCATTGAAAAAACGCTATTGAAAATCCGGTACAAAAATCAATGCAAAAGATCCGATAGTACCGAAACCGAAAAAGAACCTTAATTCATGAGAACCGAAACCAACATTTTGCCCAGAGTCCCATCCCTAGTGGTGTGTATTCCAAATAGTCTTATTAAGGAAAGATTCATGAAAATAACACCCCCAAGAATAATATCAGCAACATCTCAATTAGAGAGGACAGTGTATTTTCTCTCTGTGATAAACCACTTTAACTCAGCCTTGCAAAATAACATCTGCCCCTGAAGGCAGGCACTTGCCTTGGGAAATTAAAGTGAAGAAAGCAGCACAAAGAAACCAAACCATAAGTTAAACCAGCTTACGTACAACTAATAGTGCTACTAGAGAAGAGGCAATCCTAAGGTCATTGAAAGAGGAGAGGTCTTATTGCCTCTTCTCAACCAACAGCAGGGATCATGTGAAGCCGATGTTCAGGATGAAACCTGTGTTGCATTGATGGAGACTGAAAAGGAAAGCAGACAAGCAGACAGCAATACGGCTACAACCTGTGTGTGTGTGTGTGTGTTCTGAGGCCCAGGTTCCCTCTCTTCCTTGGCAATAGACTCATCCTAAGTAATGACCCCCAGCAATACAAGTGTGGGCTTCCTCCAGTGAGATGGGAGTGGGGCAGAAGCCAGAGGTGTGGAACATCCCCGGTTCTTGCCCATCCTATGGAAGAGTGGGGTGTGCCAATGGTAAGGGCATGCTTCCTCCACCCAACAGAAAAATTGGGCCTTTGTAAATCCCACATTTTTTTTTTCAGTCAGGGAAACACATCTACTCAACCACAGGACAATTTGCCCACTGTATTTGCTTCACTTCTAAAAAAGCTGAAATGAGTAGCAGACTAGATCCACAAATACCTTTCATATTTTGAAATAGTGTGCTTGAATATCCAAATGAATATTTGCACCAAAACAAATGTTTCATATTTGTTAACAACTCATATTTTCTAGTTTTATTCCTGCCATTTTTGTTTGGATAGTCAGTTACTCGACCAAATGTCTGAAACTGAAGAAAACAGAAAAAAAACCAGCCCCAAACAACCTGAAACAAACATTAGATGAAACAGCTAGAAATAGTATTTTGTACCCACTTTGTTGGCCTGAAATCAAAGTAGGGGTATTGGATAAATACAGTATTCTCTGTGAATATTCGTTCCCTTCCAGCCCTCCTTCTGAACCAGGTGATTATGAAGCCTCTTGCTTTTCCTTTGCCTAAATCAGCCTCTTGACTACACAACTGGGTACAACATGCCCTCTGAAAAAATCTGTATTTAAATCAAAGAATAGAATTTCATGGGGGGAAAATTTAATATATAAGCATATACTGTGGGCCTAAATCCACCTCCTCCTCCCTTCCACTCTAAGTTGGTGTTCCCCAAGGCTCTGTCCTTGGTCCTCTCCTCTTCTCTATCTATACCTTGTCCCTAGGCAAACTCATTGCCTCCCATGGCTTCCAATACCACCTCTATGCTGATGACACTCAACTCTATCTCTCTACTCCCTCTCTCTCTCTCCATCTATTCAAGCTTGCCTCACCAGCTGTCTCTCTGATATCTCTACCTGGCTGTCTCAACGTCAGCTCAAACTCAACATGGCTAAAACTGCACTCCTTATCTTCCCCCCTCATCCTTCCTCTCCCTCTTCCCTGTCGATCCTCATCAATGGGATTACCATCCTTCCAGTCACCCAAGCCTGTAGTTTAGGCTTCATCTTTGACTCACCTCTTTTTTAAAAAAACCTACATCGACTGTTGCCAAATCCTGTCGCTTCTCCCTCCATAACATTACTAAGATTCGCCCTTTTCTCTCTGTCTCCTCTGCCAAAACTCTTGTTCATGCCCTGGTCATCTCTCACCTTGATTACTGTAACCTCCTTCTCACTGGCCTCCCCCGCTCTCACCTTTCTCCCCTTATCTCCGTCCCAAACTCTGCTGCCATGGTCATCCACCTCGCCCGTCGCTTCAACCACGTGCAGCCTCTCCTCTCTTCACTGGCTCCCCCTTCCTGAATGAATCCTGTACAAGCTCCTAGTCTTCGCTCTTCACAACCTTGCTCACCCCTACCTCTCTGCGCTAATTTCCCTCCGTACTCCAGTCTGTGAACTCTGCTCCTCCTCTTTCCCCTCTCTCGCCCTCCCACGCCTCCGCTGCTCCCCTAACCGCCTTCGTCCCTTCTCCCTAGCTGCCCCCCATGCCTGGAACTCCCTCCCTGCCCACATCCACCTCGCTCCCTCCCTTCGTATCTTCAAATCCCTCCTCAAGACCCACCTCTTCCGCTCTGCCCTCCCTGACTTCTCACTCCCCTCACCTAACTCCTGCTGATACCCTCCATCCAGTACAATCTGTTACCTGAGGTCTGTGTACCCATATCCTCCTTGTCTCTCCCTCTGTTCCCCTTCCTTCGTCTCCCCCCCATCCCCGCCCGGCTCTCAGATTGTAAGCCCTAGGGCAGGGACCATGTCTATTCAATTACTTTGTAAAGCACCAGGTACATTGCTTTCACTATATATATGCTTGCTAATAATAATAATGAATTATTTGCTAACAAACCTCACAACATGAACATTTAGATTGTCAAGAAAAAATTACCATACAATCCCTTGACTGATCGCTATTAGGAACAGCTCCAGACCATACTATTGTTTTTTTATCCTTTCTTCTGTTTATAAGACTAATGCTCAACATCCTGTGAATCTGCTATGCTCCAAGCCTTTCCTTCGCCAGTGGTGCACCGTATCTTTCTGTAAACATTTGAAATCTCTGATTTGACACTAACTCACCCTACCGTATCATTGAGTTTTATCAAATGGACGGCCCACATGCCCAAATCCCACCCCCCCCTTGTATGAATTTGTCATTTTAATAACCTGTTTAGTCCTCTTTATTCCTGCTGGAGATATGGCTAAATGGCGTGGAAATTATCCTGCAGATGAAATTCAAATGACCCACCAGAGATTGCATCTCTTTTTAATGTGACATTCTTTGCCCTTGCCGCCCTTGCCACTAAATCCTTCAAGCCAGGTCTCTATCTTCATAGACACTAATTATATCCCCCCCACCCCCAAACTGCCTGATTCCTGATAGGTCATCATGTTTTTAATTTTTTTCTGCCGCAAAAATGCCAAATTCATTAGCTATGGACCAAGAGCTCTGATTAGTATCTGGGCCTTTAGGAGCAATAAATAGGAAATCATTGTGCTAATATACACAGTGGAGTTGGTATTCCTATTGCAATAATAATGGGGTAATAACATTTGATCTGTTGAGTAAAAATAACCACACACAAACCTTCATCTTCTCACACTGTACATTCATCCAGAGTTGTCTCTTTTCTCCAGTGTCTTTAAACAGATATGAGTTGCATGTGTGTGTGTGTGTGTGTGTATGTATGTTAGGGATGAGTGAACAGAAGTTCGGTTTGGTTCAGTTCGGTTCGGTTCGGAAGTTCGGTTTGGTCGACCGAACTATTCGAGTTCGGTCCAAACTCCGAACTTCCGAACAAAGTTCAGAAATTCAAACCCCATTGAACTAAATGGAATATTATCTTTTAGGGATGGGCGAACAGAGCTGAGTTAGGAAATTCAGTTAGGTTCAAAAATCGAGTTTGGTTCGGAAGTTCGGTTCGGTCGACCGAAGTGGTCGAGTTTGGTCCGAACTCCGAACTTCCGAACCGTGTTCACCCATCCCTGATGTATATATGTATGTAATCTACCTCTGCTCAAGCCTCATTATGACATGTGATTAAGTATAGCAGCCATTTGATCTAATGAAGCATACGACATTGAACATAACCGAGGATCAATAAAATCAGTAAGACTACCTATTATGTAAAGGAGAGTGATAAATCAATCAGTCTAGGCTCCCAAGAGAGCCTTTTAAGGAATTGTCCCAAATACTGGCTCCAACAATATTTTGTCACCTCCCTGAATTCATTTTGACTTATTTTATTTTATTTGCTTTCCTTTACAGTACAGGACTAGTACTAGGCTGCAATTGTGTTAATCTTTGCCCTGCACTCACAGAGACGACCCTAAAACTTTGTGCTGTACAATAAACCATGTTCTCTTTATTTGGGTAACCCAATAACCATAGCAACATTTTATCTTTCTTGGCTTTGACAAGCCCATCTAGTTTACTCTGAAGCTTCACATTATCATTTCCTTCCTTATATTAACCAAGTGAGTCAATACAGGATGTATTCACTCATCTTCTCAACTTTTATCCTGCAACTGGCAGTTTTTCTAGCAAATTAGACACCCCCTTTCTCTTGTTGAATTGTCCCACTTTCATTCTTCTCTACAAGCCCCTGGATACCAGCACAGGAATTGCCAGCCTTGATCCTGCCAGCTACTCATGGGTTTACTTCACTAGAATGAGCATACCAATTACAGTAACCAACATACTCACTATAATTGGAGTCTTGCTTAGAAGATAAAGGACTAATTGACTTCTTCATTGCTCTCCTTTAGGACTGAAGCGGCAAGCCGCTGCAGTAACTTTTTCCAGTGGAAAAAGCTCTTCCGCAATCAGCGGCATGATGCGATAGAGACGTTCATTCCGCTACTTTCATTCTGCTACTTCCAGAGACTGCGAAAATAGTGGAATAATGTTTTTTCTGACAGTTTCTATGTTCCGCAATTTCCACCAGCACTGCGAAGTAGCGAAAAATGCTTGTTCTGACAGTTTCCGCGATTGTTCCAACAGTTACCGCGATTATTCCAACAGTTTCCGAATTAGCAGAATGCTGGCAGAATTAGTGGAATGCCGGCAGAAAAGCTGCGGAACGTCATGGGCATTTCCGAAATGGCGCAATGAAATAGCAGAACGGAAAAAGGAGTTACCGCTTCAGCCCTACTCTCCTTATTTGCTCAAATTTTATCATGAAAACTTTTTCTGGGAACCAGCTGCTCTGTTGGGAATAATAGTAAATAATGGCCACATACAAGTAACTCTTAAGTCTCTATGCAGTGAGGACATAGGCTACAGGTCTGAAGCCCAGCATGAGCCTGACAGGACTGGAGTGGTCAATCTGAGCTCGGATCAGGTCAAGCTCTTCAACAGTGGGAGCCCCTTCCCCATGGAGTACTGTGATGTCATATCCCATCCCTATTCTGGTGTTGCCTTGCTCTTAATGAAACACAGTGATGTCACAGCATTCCATGGAGTGTGGTCACATGGGAAAGAAGGCAGGACTGGCGCATGATCCTTTTCTGACATGACTCCAACCTCCACAGAGTGTTATGATGTCATGGCACTCTGGAAGGTGAATGGGCTGGGCCTCCTGTACACACGTAGCCTGGGTTCACAAGAGCACAAATTCATTAGATTTGGGGCCAATTTGTGACATGAGAAGGGCTCTAATTTAGACACCACAGTCATTAAAGATTTAGCCTAAATGTCTGCAAGTGGTTATTTTTTAAAAAAACACAAAACTGTTTATTATTTAAGAGCTAATTTCAACTTACTCAGGCCTATACACCGGTAAGAAAATGGCGGGAAGGAGGGTTCTTTTGGAACAGGCACTAGAAAACAATGACACGTGAGAGTATGAGAGCAAAGACTTTGACAAGCGCCTGACTTAAAAACAAGAGTTCACCAAGACGAGTTAACAAGGTAGTAGTTAAATATTGTAACCGCTGACTAAGTGGAACTGAATCTGTCTGTGGAGGAGGTCTTCCAAACTCTCCCTCAGGCAGGCCTGCAACTGTACAAGCAGGAAGAAAAGCCATAGATTCCTCCTAGCAGAAAGACCAAGGGACTCCACCCCCAACAAAGCTTCCTCCCAAGAAAATAAAGTTGCAAGCAATCTGTTATTATTAATTACATACTGACAGCCTGCTTCGCATTGTACAAGGCACAGATAAAGATGTGGTTCCTGGCCTGATGGGCTTGTAATGTAAAAATCAAACTCTCATTGACTGATCATACCCAGAGTGCATCACACAGTTACCTAGCAACTTCTGGGACCTGATTAACCCTTTCAAGGGTGGCCGATGTACCACACCTGGGATACAAAATCCCAGATTATTCCCCCTGACCTTTCATGTATCAGCTTTGTGCTTCCCCAGATAGCCAGCCTGTTGTGCACAGACTCTGGCTCTCAAGTGTCACAGGTCATATTACCATTCAGGGGGTGTTAAGCTAGAGGTAATAAGAGGGTCACCTTGATTCCTTCTTCATTTGTTTTGGATTGCTGCAGTTATGTATTCTGATGTACATTAATCAGTTTACTGTGTCAGGAAAAACTTGGAGAGAAATATGTGTTCAGGATGGTTGTATATTTAATGTGTACATTTCATTTTATGTAAGCAATTTTTTTTTACTCATTCTTGTACTATAGTAGTATTTATGTGTGGTGTAAATGCCATTTTGCCATCATGAATAAGATAAGTGCGAGAAACCATTTTGACTTTCAATGGGCTTCCAATCAACTTCCAAGAAATTCAAGGTGTGACTGTTAATAAAGTTTGAAATAAATATATTTTATCACCAACGGTGTGACTTCAGTGTTCTGTGCTCTTATGTAAAAGTTGGAGACGGTAGAGAGGTTGTTTTCAAGGAACACTACTTTGTGAATTCATCTAGTTCAGGGTGGGGAACATTTTCCTATTCAAGAGCCACTTTAAAAATGCCTATTCAAGAGCCACTTTAGTACAAATTTTGAGGGGCACATAGAAGTTGGGTGGAGGTGTTTAAAGGATGCATTCAGGGGGAGGAGGGTCATATCCTTGGGTGCATGCACTCATATCTGCTCTCTTACCCTGAGAGCAGTCTTTCAGTGCTTGGGGGATAGGAACATAAGAAGTGTCATACTGGGTCAAACCAATGGTCCAGTGAGGACAGCATCCTGTCTTAGACAGTGGCCTATCTCAGTTGATTTGGAGAAGAAACCAGCAGATCATAATGGGGCAATTGAATCCCGGTTGTTCCCTCACAGCTCACAACAGTAAGAGGTTACATCCCTCAACCTACTTAGTTAGTAGCTATTAATGGACCTATCCTCCAAGAACTTATCCAATTCTTTTTTTAACGCACCTATGCTGCTGGCCTTGACCACCACCTCTGACAACAAATTCTACAAGTTAATGGCGCATAGAGTGGAAAAAAGACTTGCTTTCATTTGTTTTACATCTGCTCCCAGTTAATTTCATGGTGTTTTCTAGTTCTAGTACTCTTAGAGAGGGTAACTAATAGGGGAGTTCATGTCGTTTTCTTTATATCAATAATGAAAACTAAATTTGTCGTTTTCATTATAATTATTGCAATAACAAAAATAATAATGAAATCAATAATGATAATGAAAGTTGTTATTGATTTTGTTATTGCCTAGCAGCCTGGTAGGTGTTTTTTGGAGGGAAAGGTGGTGAGGGGAGGAGGGAGCAGACATCTTGGAGCCAGAAACAATGTTGAACTCTTGAACTGGACCTGTGATGGGAGGGGAAGGACTTGATGCATGTAATTGCTAGCCAATGAGCAGTGCAAGCAGGTCCCAGGCAGTTGAATGGCACCCTATGATTGCTCAATGCCTCCTGCCTCACAGAGCCAATCAGGGGCGCTCTGGGCTGCTTGACTCTGGTTCTGTGTTAGCTACTGCTGTGTCAGGGTGCATTTGCAGAATCTGCTGGTGCTTGCACTAAAAATCCTCCCAGATATATATCCCTACCACTAGGGGCGGGAAACCGGTAGAATCCGGTATCCGATAATGCCGGTACCGGGCGTACCGGCATTATCGGATTCGACCCGGTAATCCGGACCGGGTACCGGATTCCGGGGTACCGGATTTTTTTTACATTGCAGCCATTTAAAAATGGCTGCAATGTAAAAAAACTTAAAGCCCCAGCAAAAAAGTTTTTT
>QEPC01010959.1:2822231-2841532 GCA_003113815.1 Sphenodon punctatus | reverse complement strand
GTCCCCCCTTCCACCCGCGCAGCCTGGGAGGGGGAGGGGGAGGGAATTAATTTATTTCATTGGTTTCAATGGGGACACAGCGCCCCATTGAAACCAATGAAATAAATCTGGTACCGGCATACCGGATTTAATCCGGGAATCCGGTTTTCGCAGAACCGGTAACCGGTAAATCCGGTAGCCGGTAATGGGCCCGGGGTCCCACCACTACCTACCACCTTACCTTTCCAATCCTTATTTCTTACATTCCTTACATTTTACCTTCCCCTGAGTATCTCCCCCTGTACACATATATATAGGGAGATAGATATTATATATACACACACACACAGAGTAGATAATACCTCTTGAGTTTTCCTTTTCCCTTTCCCTGTCTGTCTCCCCCTGTCCATATATTATATAGATATTAATTGTATAGCGAGAGAGATTAGACATTTAGATAGATATATAAAAACTAGATATTGTGGGTATACCAATACCAATAATGATACCAAAAACAAAATCTTCGTTTGAAATCGGTACCGATAATGACAACAATAACAAAAAATAACATTTCATTATTACCGAAAATGACACAGTTTAATAATGAAAATTATAACAAAAAATGAAAAACGACATGGGGGCCTGGTGCACACCCCCTACTAACAACTCCCTACTTACTCATTCCACACCACTCATGATTTTATAAACTTCAATCCCCTCTCAGTTGTCTCTTCTCCAAGCTGAAAAGCCCCAACCTACCAAGCCTCTCCTCATACAGAAGCCATTCCATACCCGTGATCATCTTTGTTGCCCTTCTCTGTACGTTTTCCAGTTCTACTGTATCCCTTTTGAGATGGGGCAACCAGAACTGCACACACCATTCAAGGTGGCATTATGATATTTTCTGTTTTATCTAGGAGCCAGATCCAGGCATTGGCAAGGGGACAAGTACAAAAATGAGCTGTGGGCTGCATTTGGACCCCCAACCCTGTGCTTCCCCATCCCTGGTCTAGTTCATAAAAACAAGAAGAAATGCTAAAGAAAATCTTGTCCATGGTGAGACGCTGCCAAGTGATTGAGAATTTGTAAACAAACATCCAGCCAAAGATATGACTGTTTACCAATAATATACAAGGCTTTCCAGAATGCTTGCTATTCAAATCCAAGGGATTTGAGAGATTCTGTCCTAGTGATATCTCCGCAGTGAACAAAAGTTCTTTGTAAATACCCAGAGCCTTTTGAAAGCTCTGCTAACACATTATTGAATATCAGCCCATTTCATATTAATGGCGACGGCTTGATTGTCTCAGATGAAATCACACGTGTCTCACATGGAACATCTGTTAGCAGCATCCCTCCTTGTTATCTTGTTGCAAAGCCAGCAAAGATAGCAATTAAAAACAACATGGCAAAATTGACAGACGTGGTTAGGGAGAGAATCATTCTCCTCTCAATCTAAACAATCTGACCTCTGCAAATTGCCTCATGAGGGAAGAAAAGGAGAGTTCAGTGACCCATCACTGTGCTACTTATTGCTTTTTATCATGTAGGGAAAATGTACATGTGGGAAGCTTGTGTATGATTATGTCTGTCAAAGAAAGTGCTGTTGCCTGCTAATACCCTCCCTCCAAATGGAAACAGATATTGGGCCTCAGGGTATAGAGGTATGTTCTCAATGGACCCAGTTGTACAAGGATCCCATTAAATTCAGCTGGAGTTCAGAACACTCCACCTATGTAATAATTTAACCCCAAATAGTATGTGTAATGGGGACAGAGTAGTGCCAGCCTGAGAGACAGGTGATTGCATGGATAAGGGGACAGCGCCTTTGGCAGGCACTAAAAGGGGTGCAGGCAGAGGTGCTGAGGGACAGCAACAAACACCTGTGAGACACTATAGCCCTAGCAAAAGAGCCAGTCATTGGGCAGCTGAGTGGGGGCCAGCTGGCTTGGGCATCGCTAAGTCAGCCCCCAAAGTCTGGAATAGGCTGAGTTGATCAGATGCAAGGAGAGATCACCAGGGAGAGGCAGGAGCTAGAGAAAGGGCTCTGCCTCGTGGGGGCTGAGGCTTGGGAGACAGTCCACAGCCAGGGAAGAACCTGGCTGGGAGACTGTGTCCGGCCAGCAAAAGGGGACTGTGCTGAGTTATATATGTGTCACTGTGCTTCTGAACTGTTGGTGATGGTTTGAAAGGAGCACTGTAAATAAAGAGCTCTTTGTGAATAAAGATCCTCCTTGGGGGTGCTGATCCAAGGCCCACCCTGTTACAGTGTGTAACTACCGTTAACATTATATACCCTAGAAATCTACCCTAGCCTCTTGTTATCATAACATCTGATCAGCTTGCAAATTATTCAGTGTATTATCCTAAAAAGACACTTTAGTGACATTTTAAAACTGGAGAACTGGGTTGAAAAAGAGATTATGGCCTTAATTCTTCAGAGACATTTATGCTTAATCACAAAAAACAAACGATAAGGTAGGCAGATTTCAGGAAAGACTTCCATGCAGAGAGTTACCACCACAGGATACAAAATGCCCCAAGCCTCGAATACTGTTGAATGGCTGCCAAATGGACAGTGCCCTTAGGTGCTGCTCTCAGGCAGCTGCCTTTGGCATCTGCAATCCTGAAATACCTGCAGCTGTTGGGAGACACCAACACAAAAGGACTGCAGCCGGTGCCCCTCCCAGTTGCTGTAATGTCTGAACTAAGGATAGGCGAAGGCGGTTCGGATGTTCGGAGTTCAGTCCGAACTCGGTCTGTTCAGACGTCCGAACTGAACGTCCAAACCGAACTCTTGAATGACCGAACGGTTCGGTCGTGTTCAGATGAGTTCGGGGGCAGGAAAAACGTCTTTTCAAGGGGGGGGGAGTTTCGGTTTCAATAGCGCTATTTTTTACTGTTGGCCAAGTTTGGCCAACCCGAACTTGGCTGAACTGAACCATCGAACCCAAACTCAGGTTTTAACCGAACGACCGAATATCCGAACTGCATTCTGCTCGCCCATCCCTAGTCTGAACACTTTTACTATGCTGTGACTCCATAGTACATCCAGGCAGGCAATGAGGAAAAGATAGTGAACACAGGTCCCTACATTCCGAGGACTTTTCAATGGGCATACAATGAGGTTACCAAATTGTACGAGTTTTGAGATGGCACAGTTACCTCATGGATACTCCCTACCCCCACCCTCAATACAAGGAATAGAAGCTTTGAGAAGCAAAACAATTGTGTGGAAATACACCCTCTCTGCTGCAGGAGGCCCACAGGGTGCTATTCAAGAGCAAAAGGACAGCATCTGAAAGCATTTAGGCTTAAAACTTGATCTGAGTTTCATGTTTTAAGAAAGTTTATCATGTCAGATTTTTACTGCCTTGCAACTTATGTAACCATTTCCAGCTACACCAATAACTGCAGAAAGTACAAAACAGTTGAATGGATATGAGTACATTTGTGTTTACTTGGGTATAAGCAACACTGAGGAATGGTTGGTTTCTATATTTACACTTATACTCACAACAACAGTAGTTGGTCCAGTTCAAGATATAATCTGAACTGCTTTGTCTCCAGGGGTATTTTTAGATGTGCTGGACCTCCCGGGCCACCACGTGGAACCCCTGGATCTCAGTCCATGATCAGGCCAGCTGTCCTTTAGATGTGCCAGCCTCAGCCTGATTACTGTAGGGATTCTAGGGGATGGGGCCAAGCGGTGCAATGTGTGGCTGCACGGCCCTGCCTCCGCGCACACCCATGGACGTCTGTCCTTAGGGAGACGGGCAGGCACAGTGGCCAATGAGGCTGCTGCACCTGATCCCATCCTGTGGTTGGGGCCTGATTCCGGGACGGGGCTGGGTAACAGTCGTGACTCGTTACCTGCGGCCATTCCCAGCCCCGTCCCAGATTGTGGCCAAACTAACCACAGTTCTAGAGGTGAGGCCAGCCTCACCTCCAGAACCATGGTCAATTTGATCCTGGCCAGGTGTTCACTGTGGTGAACATCTGGCCGGGAGCAAACAGACGTTCCCGAGATCACTGTCACCACACCAGATCCACTGTGGTTCAGTGTGGTTAGCAGCGATTTTGTAACGTCTGAAAATACCTCATATCTATACTTTACTTACGCTTGCATACTTACATTCATCACACTGAAAGGAATATACTCAACTGTGAGCATAAATACATCTCTTTGTGAGTATATCCCTCAGAAAATACCAGGAAATTTTGGTGCAACCTTGTTGCTATTGAAGCCATTGGGCAGAGTCATAATTAGGATGGCCAAAGAAGAGATGAGTTCATAAATGGCTCTCCTCAGGATAGTTTCTGAGGGGGGTGCTGATGAGAACACAGTGACAACTGAAATTTTCACAGGGTATGAAAGCACCAGATATATAATACTAATACAAAATTCAACTGAGATAAATGTAAAGGTCTGCATTTAGGTAAGAAAAACCAAACGCACAAGTATAGGATGGGTGATACCTGGCTTGGCAGCAGTACATGTTAAAAGGATTTTGGGATCACAATTTGAACATGAGTCATATAATGCAGCTACTAAAAAGGCTAATGCAAGCACAGAAGCACAGCGTCCAGGTCACGAGAAGTAACAGTTTCATTCTATTCTGCATTGGTCAGACCTCATCTGGAGTACAGTCTTCAGTTCTGGGCACCACATTTTAAGGACATTGATAAATTGGAATGGGCTCAGAGGAGAGCAACAAGATAGTCAGTGGTCTGGAAACCAAGTTCTATGAGGAAAGGATGAAGGAGCTGGGTATGTTTAGCCTGGAGAAGAGAAGACTAAGGGAAGACATGATAGTTGTCTTCAGATATCTGAAGGGCTGTCACATAGAAGATGGTGCAGATTTGTTCTCGGTTGCTGCAGAGGGCAGGACTAGAACCAATGGGTTCAAATTACAAGAAAGCAGATTTCGGCTAAACATTAGGAACAACTTCCTAATGGTAAGATCTGTTCAACTGGAACCGACTGCTTATGGCGATGGTGGGCTCTCCTTCACTTGAGGTTTTTATACAGAGACTGGACAGCTATCTGTCAGGGATGCTGTAGCTGTGGATTCCTGCACTGAGCTGGGGGTTGGACTAGATGGCCTCCGAGTCTGAGGTCCCTTCCAACTCTAAGGTCGCTTTCAGACCAGCACCACCCTGAGCATATTCTGCCTGTGCAGGGAAATGTGCAGCCAGGATATGCGTGGGGATCAGCCGGTCTGAAAGTCCTCCCCCCACCGCTCCCCGCACGGCTTTGCCGGCAGATGCGCAGGGATGCAGAGCAGGAAATTGAGCGCTGCATTCCTGCGCGCGTCTGCCAACAAAGCTGCACACAGGGGGGCTTTCAGACTGGCTGATCCCTGTGCATATCCTGGCTGCATATTCCCTCCCGCAGCCAGAATATGGGCGGGGGGGGGGGAGATGTCTGAAATTGGTCTAAAATACTATCAATAATTAATAATTATTCTATAATATCGTTCCAGGATTACAGATTATGTATTACAAATAGCAGACTAGAAATGACAAGAATGAAATGGAGGGTGTATAAGAATGTTAGAAAGTGCTGTCTTGGGAAAATGAAGGTGAAAGAAAAGACTAAGGGTGGAAACAAACATTAGCCCATAGGTAACTATCTAAGGGCTGCGAGCTGCCAGGGGGTTGGCTGGCTGGCTGTCTCACCAAGGACTGGGAGAAGTCTTCTACTCATTGGGTGCACCTGTTTATCCCCCAGGCAACTATCTTAGGGCTGTGAGCTGCCAGGGGCGGCACCCAAAGGGTGAAAACCAAACAGTTTTGGCCATTTGGAGGCTGTTCGGTGGCCAGTTAGTGGCAGTGGCTCCTGGATATTCTTCTGCAAAGCGGACACCCATCCCTCCCAGGACACCCGTCCCCTTGACAAGACCCAAGTTGTCTGGCCCCAGGTAACATCGACCCCCTCCCCTTGTTGGAAGGGGGGGGGGACGGACTTCCGGCCCAGTGAGGCCAAAATCCACCAATGGCTCATCCTAGGGAATAGAGACCCATCCCCCCAGGGCCCGACCTGCCACTGCCATCACCACCGCCACTGTGGGGAGAGGATCTGCCCCCCCCCGACAAGACCCGAGCTGTCCAGCCCCAGGTAACATCGACCCCCTCCCCCTGTTGGAGGAGAGAGGGAGGGTTGGCGCTCGAGGATGGACCTCCAGCCCAGCGGGGCCAAAAGCCGCTAGCGACTTGGGGGCACCCTTAGGCATGGCCCTTAGTGGGGTCCAAGTGGGCTAGGGTGGGGGTATTTGTATTTTGGGATTGGTACATGGGGGTAGGTGGGATGCAATGTCTGTTTTATATGGGGGAGGGACAGGGGGACTGGGTTGGGGGGAAGGACTGACCCCCTTGGTGTGAGGGAGGGGTGCAGTCCTTGGGGAAATGGGGTTGCCCCTTTGTGGTAGAGGGGGAAAGGGGTATGAGGGTGGGGGGGTTGGGGGGGTGGTCTCCCCTGCTGCCAGGGCAGAATAGCCAAAGGGTGGCCAGGGCTCGGGGGCCACACTGGGGGGGGCGCAGCCTTTGGGGTCATGATAGGATGGGGGAGATATGGGTCCAAATGGGATGGTATGAGATCAGTGAAGTGGGACAGGTGCCTGATGCAGGTCCCACTCACTCACCCCTTAGCGGCTGGACAGGGGAATTGAGATCAGAGGACCCCCGACCCTTCACTGCTGCTGTTGAACGTGAGATTGGCTGCTAATAAAGCAACAACTATCCAGGAATTAGTCTTGGATTGTGCCGCCAATCTCGTGGGCATTACAGAAACTTGACAAGACCTTGAGTCAGGGCCTATCTTGGCTGACCTTGTTCTGGCCGGGTATTCTGTGCAGCATCAGCCACGGTCGGAGGGACGGGAGGTGAGGGGGTGTAGCTATGATTTTTAGAGAGTGATGGTCCGTTAGGAGATATCTGATGCAAACCATGGTAGGGATGGAGGCTTTGCACCTGGTGTTCCATTTGTTGGGGGACAGTCTGGGGGTGCTGCTCATATACCATGCACCTACCTGTACGACAGCCTCTCTATATGCTCTGGCGGAGGTGGTGTTGTGGTCCCCAAAGGCATTAGTCTGGGGGGGACTTCAACATCCACACTGACGCCAACCTCGGGGGGGGCGGAGCTTGAGTTCATGGTCACCATGGAAACCATGGGCCTGTCCCAAATGGTCAGCTGCCCTACACATCAGAGGGGACATACTCTCAATCACATGTTTTGCACCAGCCTTGAGGCGGGGTGTCCATTATTGGGGCAGATATCAGCAGTGCCCTTGTCATGGTCAGATCATTATCTCCTTCAGACTTCTCTCTTAGCACATGTTTGCCCCTGGAAGGGTGTGGAGCAAACCCGAATGGTTCACCCCCGGAGACTAATGGAACTGGAACGGTTCCGGTTGGCTCTTGGGAAGATACCCTCTGACGTCAACGACCGTCTCATCAATGACCTCGTCACACTATGGAACACTCTGATGACTGAGGCCATTGATTGGATGGCTCCTAGACATCCGCTGCCCAGATGACAGCACCACAGGCCCCCGTGGTTTTCAGAGGAGCTGCGAGTGCTGAAGCAAGAAGGGTGGCGATTGGAGCGATGGTGGCGTCATTATTGTACTGAAGCTGACAGATTGCGGCATGAAGCCAGTTTATGAGCATATGCTGAGGCGATGAGGGCAGCGAAAAAAGCTTTTTTCACTGCTCTCATAGCATCTGCAAAATCTCGCCCAGCAGAGTTTTTCCCGGTGGTGCGGGGGCTGGTCAGTCCGGCCTCCTCCGCCGTGGAGTGGAGTCATCTATAGCACGCTGTGATAGGTTTGTGAATTATTTTGTGGATAAAATCGCTTGTATTCACCATAATTTTGACACTGCACTTATTAGACTAGAACCTGAGGTTATAGAAGTCACACCTTGTCTGGTTTTATGGGATCAATTTCAGTTGGTGACACCCGCTGATGCAGTCAGGACCCTGGGGGCTGTTAGGGCTATCTCTTGTGAATTAGATGCAAGGAGCAATGGGACTGTTGCTGGCGGGGGTGGTCAATGCCTCCCTTCGGGAGGGCAGAGTTCCAGGCTGTCTCAAGGAGGCGGTGGTGTGGCCTCTGCTCAAGAAACCATCGCTTGACATTGACTCCCTTGCCAGCTATCAACCTTGAGCGGGTGGTGGCTCAGCAGTTGCAGGGGCATCTTGACTGTGTCGCTTTTCTTGATCCCTCTCAGTCGGGATTTCGTCCGGGTTATGGCACGGAGACTGCACTTGTGGCCGTGGTGGATGATCTGCGCCAGGAGATGGACTGGAGTTGTTCGACCCTGTTGGTTCTATTAGATCTGTCAGCTGCTTTCGATACAGTTGATCATGAGATGTTGGTGGCACACCTACGGGACTGTGCAGGGGTGGGCAGGACAGTTCTTGAATGGTTCCGCTCATTCCTGACTGGGAGAACCCAGCGAGTGGTACTCTGGGAGTGGTACTCTGGGAGTGGTACTCAGTGAGTGGTTTTTCTTTTTCTTTGTATTGAGACCTTGTGTGTGGTGTCCCACAGGGTTCGGTGTTGTCCCCCCTCCTGTTCAGTGTATATATGCAGCCTCTCGGCAAGGTGATAAGGAGGTGTGGTGTACGGTGCCACCAATCTGCTGACAACACCTATCTATAACTCTCTTTTTCAACAAACTCAAACCCTGTAATCTCTGTGCTTACTCGGTGTCTGATGGCTGTGGGGGATTGGATGAGGGCTAATCGACTGAAGCTGAATCCCAACAAGATGGAGGTGATGCTGGTGGGTAAGGTGATGGAGTTAACGGCCCCCATCATTGATGGGGTCTGTCCTCCATTGGTTCCCCAAGTGTAGAGTCTAGGGGTACTCCTCAATGCGCAGCTCCGCCTGGAGGCTGTAACGAGGGGTGCCTTTCGCCAACTACATCTGGTACGTCAGCTTACGCTGTATGTTTTGTACTCTGACCTGGCCACCATCATCTATGCTTTCATCACCTCGAGATTAGACTATGGTAACACATTCTACGTGGGGCTACCCATGTTGATGGCCTGGAGGCTGCAGCTGGTGCACAATGTGGTGGCCCATCTTTTGGTGGAACTGGGCCACCGGGAGCACATTACTCCAGTGCTCCGTTCTCTGCATTGGCTGCCGATAGTCTTCCAAGCCCAATTCAAGGTGTTGGTTTTAACCTATAAAGCTCTTAACGGTCTGGGCCCTGTGTATCTGCGGGACCACCTCACCCCCCAGGGATTGGACTGGCCCCTGTGGTCATTGGGGGATGCCTTTCTTGTGGTCCCCCAAGTCTTCTGGGGGGCCACGCAGGAGAGGGCGTTCTCGGTGGTCGCACCGAGGCTGTGGAACTCCCTTCCAGTGGGGATGTGTCTGGCCCCAGACCTTCCCTCCTTTCGAAAAAGCTGTAAGACTTGGCTGTTCCGTCAGGTATTTGGCGGGGGAGATGGGTAGAGAGTGGGGGAGGAGAGGGATGGGGGGTGGTGATATGTTTTTATAATTTTATAATCTTTCTGGTTTTATAATTGTTAATGTTGTAAGCCACCACGAGCTGCCTGTGGCAGGAGGGGCGGGATATTAAAATATTAGGCCACAGTAGCCCAGGAGTCACCTACTTGTCTGGTAGGTCACTGCCAGGTGTTTACCCAAGATTTATTATTATTATTTATTTATTTTATAGATTTTTATCCCGCCTCAGGGCGAGTGGCCAGCTGCTATGGGACACACAGGCTGGTGGACACAGCCTGGGTGAAGGCCCAGCCACGCAGGCTACAGCGGGCTAGCACTCTCCCTCTCATCTATTCAGGCCCAGCCCTGCCATGAGGTCGGGGGATCAGGCCCAGAGGAGCGTTCTCACCCCTAGGGCCAAGCAGCTGATGGGGGAGCCTGAGGGAGCAGCCCTGATCAGCTGTTTGGCACGTGCACCCAGGCCAGGTGAGAGCACACCTCCGCACTGTTCTGCAGTAGCTCTTCCCAGGGGCCCGAACCTGCTGCGTGGCGGGGGTCCAGCCTTCCTGTCAAGTATGGAGGAAGCTAGGATGGCAGCCCCCACACCCAGATCACCAATGCAGGGCTGCTTCGTGTGAACCACCATTCCCGCCAACCTGAAGGGTGGCTGCAGTGACCCTCCCTGGGGCAGCCCAGGGAACCGGCTCACCATCATCTCGTTCGTTTTCACCCTAAGTAACATACATACTTTGAATTAAGCATGGATTAAAAATCTTGACAAATACAAAATTTCGATTTTTCTATCCTCTCCTTTTCCCATTGGACAGTGCCATCTACCAGTACAAGGTCCAAAGGCGGGGGGCGGGGGGAATGCCAGTATAAATAATTAAACGAACAAATTCATTTTTAAGATTTGGGTGTAAAATTGTATTTCTCTGCTAGCAGAGACAGAGGAGTGCGGAGACACGTGAAGAATAGGAGGATCTGTTGGCGTGAATTCTCAAAAGAGAATATGAAGGGGAAAGGCTGACAATTATTTAAACAAATTCCAATCAGGTGTTCTTGAGAACAGGCATATTAGCACGGTAAGGAACAGAGCTTCCCACTGCTGCACAATAGATTCCTAGAAGTAACTTGTGTTATTGCTACTAAGAGTTAAGAGAATAAATCTCCAGAGCGCTAATGGAAGAATAGGCGGCCTATTACCTAAGACGGAAGATGAATGAAAAGAAAATTGCTCTGTGACAGATGTTTTGCCTGTTTTATTGGGATGCCTTAATGACTGTGTATCTTGGCAGAGACTTGAAATCTGAAGGGCCAGAAAAACACCATTGTGTCAGGTAATGTGCCTTTTACCCTCTTCATAAAAATCTGGGAGAAAACAGTAGAAATGGATCACTTTGCTAGCACCTGTTGTGCTAGCAAAGCACAATTAGTCTCCGGGGAAGGACCATCTGAACTGGTCCACCACCCCAGTGGGGAGCAAGGGAGGGTGGAGATCTGGGCCTTCAGGCCTTTAGGAGTATCAGTCCACACCACACCAACTCATGCCTTAGAAAAAGAGAACCACAGTTAACTTTGGGTGTTCAGTTAGACCCTACATCCATTTCAGGAGGCAGGGTTTCCTGGGTGCTTTGCTGGTCTGTTACACATACATTGTTATTTCTAGCTACTTCTAAATATTTCTAGTATGCTACACATATCTTGTTATTTCTAGATTATTCACGGGCTCCCTGTGTTGGAGGCTCCCTCCTGAATTGAGCAAAGCAGAATGGTAAGGAGGACATATTCCATGATGCATGAGTTTGGAACTTGCTGTGAGAAGTCTGGGTTGCTGTGTGGATGTGACTGGAGGAACTAATTATGTCGTGAACCCATCACACAAACACTACCCCCAGGGCAAGGTTATGACGATGCAACTGCAAGCAAATACCCTTGGGGTTGGGAAAAATAACTCAGGATAAGTGTTTTGCGGAAATAAATCCTAAGTCTCAACACTTCTCTGTTGTTAGCAAATAGCTGTGAAACCCACCCCCGGTAGCTGGTCTGCATAGAAGATAACCACTTGTTAGTACTACTCATTGCTTACTCCATTATTTAAAGTAATGGAGGTCTCTTATATGGCTCTAACAGTGCTAAACCCCCTAATGACCCATGTTTTCAGGAAGAAGATCAATGCATATCTGCATGATGGAATTACTCTTTTTACCAGATGATGATGATGATGATGATGATTTTGAATGGAAATGAGATACTATAAAACCGTTTAAAATGTTGAGACAGTCAGGTCAGGCAGTTGAAAGTTAGAAGCTGCCAAATTTATGACTGAAAGGACTGAACTGGGCAGCTATCCACTCAGGCAATCTGCAACATCTTGGCTGTCATACCAGTGATTTAACTGGGGAGTAGGTGCTGGTCCCTTAAGAGTGGCCTAAGAACATAAGAATTGCCATACTGGGTCAGACCAATGGTCCATCAAGCCCAGCATCCTGTTTCTGACATTGGTCAATCTCGATTGCTTGGGAGAAGCACCCAACAGGTCAGAATGGGGTGAACTATTCCCTGTTGTTCACTCCCAGCTCCCCCAAAGTAAGCGGTTTCATCCCCCTGCCCTTCACTCTTGGCCCTTTCCCCTTCTTGGGGCTGGACTATAAAGCTTGAAGGATCAGCCCTCCACACAGCCTGCTACAGGTTACAGACAAATCTGTAGCTCAGAAGTTTCCTGTGGCTACAGGGAAGTTGTATACGTATATGAAGTAGAGTTGTATATGTATATGAAGCCCAGCCGCTTCATATGCATGTTAAACAAATCCTGTTCAACGTATATACGAAACCACTGGGCAAGTTCATTGCAAAGTTTGGAGTGAGGTGTCATCAGTATTCTGACAGTATGCTGATGACACTCAGCTCTACCTCTCTTTTTCATCCGACCCGGATCCCGCAGTCTTGGTGCTTGCCCATTGGCTGGCTGCTGTGGGGGACTGGATGAGGGTGAGTCAACTGAGGTTAAATCCTGACAACAATGAGGTGATGAAGGTTGGTCGGCCTTGTGACCTGGGGGTGGGGATTGGGACCCCCATCACTGATGTGGTCCGGCCCTCCCTGGTCACTCAGGTTTGCAGTCTTGGAGTGCTCTTGGACCCACTGCTGCGCCTGGAATCTCAGGTGGTGGTTTTGGCGAGGAGTGCTTTTCACCAACTCCACCTGGTGAGAAGGCTGCGGCATTTTCCTTCTGATTCAGATCTGGCAACCATCATCCATGCCTTCATTACTGCAATGCACTCTACGTGCAGCTCCCTTTGAAGACTGTTTGGAAGCTGCAGCTGGTGCAGAATACGTTGACCTGGCTCCTTACAGGAATGAGTCGTCAAGAGCACATAACACTGGTGCTCCGAAATCTGCACTGGTCGCCTATTGACTTCCGGGCAGTACACAATTAAAGGTGCTGGTATTGACCTTTAAAGCGCTACACGGCTTGGGACCCACTTGTCTGGCAGGTCACTTGGCCTACCATGTCCCATCGCGGCCTCTGCGGTTGGCTGGGGTGTCCTT
Organism: Sphenodon punctatus; assembly: GCA_003113815.1. Taxonomy (NCBI): domain Eukaryota; kingdom Metazoa; phylum Chordata; class Lepidosauria; order Sphenodontia; family Sphenodontidae; genus Sphenodon; species Sphenodon punctatus. Next base: position 2,828,534 of record QEPC01010959.1, on the reverse strand, counting down.
CTGAAGGTACCAGTTTTTAATTTGGCCTCCATGACATGGAGGATATTCTTGGCGACTGCACCACAGCTGTGGAACTTCCTCCCGCAGGAGGTTTCTTTATGCCTGGGCTTGAGCACCTTTACGAGGTAGTGGGAAACTACCTTATTCGCAAGGGCGTTTGGCAGTGGGGCCTGGGACTGTGGGGGAGTTGTGGGGGTAAAGGGTGAGTCAGGGGGTAGGAGTGGGGAAAGGGTTGTGGGATGGTTTGCGGTTGTAGGGTGTTTTATGTTTTTTGTATTTGTTTTATGTGTATTTTTAAAATATATTTTACCATTGTAAGCTGCCCTGGGCTGGTAAGACATTTTAAATAAATAAATTAATCTCTAACGCTTAAGCAGCAGAGCCTGGCTCTATAGTTGGGCTGTAAAACACTGTAACACACAGTGAGGATCTGGGTTACATAAGCACACAAGTGATCCCATCGATGTCAGAAAAATTACATACTTAATGTTAGGCACGTGTGTAAGACAGAGCCAGAGGGTGCAGCCTCATGAAATGTGGAGGGCCTGATCACTGCGTGACGCCATGGTGGAAATCGCTGTCACCACACTCGAAGCCAGTGTGGGGAGGAGGGCACACGAGCGGCCATCCCTCCCTGTGAGAAAGCCAGATGGTCAGGCCGCTCTCAGAGCTTCTGCCGTGGCCAGGGTGGGACAAGGCTCCAACCACATAAGCGGGAGCCCTGCCCTGCCTCCCCCCCCAGGCCCAACCAAGACCCCGCCCCCAGCCATGACATGGCCATGCACGATGGGTAACAGTGCCTGCCACTCAAAGCCCTGCAATCACCACGCAGCTGTGCAAATTCAGCCCCTACACACGAGTAGCCCCACCTGGGGAAGCCTTAACCCAGGTTGGGTAAAGCCGCTATGCAACGCATCGTCAGACTTTTTCCAAGGACGCGCCAGAGAGCAGCCAGCTGCTCAGCCCACCCCGGAGCGGCGGGAACATCTGGCGGGTAGGTACCGGCCACACAATACCGGTACATAGCCCAGCTGCCCAGGGTGGGGTAAGACTATAGCCTCCCCAGGCTGTCTCGTGTGGCTTCACCCTTAATCTCTCTGCTCCCCCCTCTCCAAATTTAATGACAGAATAATGGTAAATATAATGCTTCTTTCTCCCACCCTTTGACATGTCTGTTCAGACAATGAGCATTTCAAAGCGGGAAGTGTCTCACTCTTGCACAGCGTACAGCCTAGTGCAACGGGACCTTGATCTCCTAATGGAACTAATTAATAATATACGAGTGTCACTGGGTCCGGTCGGTGCAACTCTTTGCTTGCATCCTTCTTTGTGTGCTCGAAAATCCTCATTTCTAACAAAGAGTTACACCAATGCCACAGTGCCATTGGTAGAGAAGAATGCTGAGCATACATTATAGTTTCTATCTCTGTTATTTATATAGAGAGAGAGAGATAGGGGCACACATACACACGGAAAGTGCAAAGATTTGGGGGTGGGGAAGACTGATGACTTGGAGCAATTTTCTCCCACCATCCAATTTACTACTCTTCTAACCAAGATTATTGAAAAAGTGCTGATGATGACAGCCCCAGCTATAAAGCTGCTTCTCAACTAACAGCTTTAATGAGAAATTTCTGCCTGGGTTTTGATCTCCCCACAGCATGATGACCGCCCTTTGCAGAGTTCCAGCACCAATCATGTGCTCATGGATGCTGATAACAGCATGTTACCAACCCTCACTTGTCTATTCAATGCGATGAAATTGATCAGGGGGCACGCCTTCCCTCCCTCCATGGGCCTCAACTTTGTCTGGAATGGGTGCGAGCTCCTACTTTGTGTGGCATGGCAGGGTCTGAGCTGGAAGTCATTTTGCCCTCCCAGTTTAATCCAAGTATATTCTAAAGTTCCCTAAAGCTCAGTTTTTAAGCCTTGCTGCTCCATTTCTGTAGTGTGCTTTCAAGAACCAACAGTCCTGAGCACAGCTTGCCCTGTCATTGTTATGCTGATGATACACCGTTGTTTATCAGCCTCCCAGGGAATCTATTTCCAATTTGATTAAGTACCTAAGTGACATTTTAGTCTGGAATTGCTTAAAATCTCCTGAAATTAAATTGCAGGGAGAATCTTATCCACCATCTGAATACTCCTTTGCATTTCCTTTTAACAGGACTGTTTATTTGAGTCCTTGGGCTAAATCCTAAGTTACATCACCAAACTGATTTATACTGGCTATGGATTTGGCCCATTCAGATATTGCCACATACAGAATATAACATGAATAAGCCTAGTACTGTCTGAAGTGATTGATGGGAGATTGACTTATCCACATGTAGAAGTGTTGGGACTGCTTGTCCCCCCAAGTTTGTGCATGAACCTCTAACCTAGGGCTGCCACTGAATCAAATCAACCTGTTCATCTTTGTGGATTTAATCCACATTTTTGGAATGGACTGCAAAGATCTAGCACAGTTTTTCAGTAAAGCTGATACCCATCCAGTCATCAATTGATAATTCATTTTGGCAACTTTCAGTTGTTCTTTTCATTAATTTTGTCCCCATACCCTTAGGAAAAATAAATAATTGATAGACACGGCTAGAGAACATTGAGATGCAAAATGATATTTCAATAATAAGACAGGCTAAGCGTGTCCCTCTTCGGGGTCTTTTTAAAATCAACATGGGTACGTCCCCCTATCTGTTCTTGCTAACTGATTAGCGACTTAGGAAATTAATAACAATACTATCTTAGTATCTTTCAATCAGATCAAATCTGCTGTGATTACAGGTAGATGGAACAAGGTTAATTATGACCAGCGTCTGTGTTCTTGTTCTCAAAAAGCGGTGGAAGATGTTGATCATCTTCTTTGGCAATGCCCCTTTTATAAGGATGAAAGGAGATGGGTACTTGATCCCTTGGTAGTACAGCTGAGGGGTTTTACAACCCAGTTGAAGACCTTGTGGTTACTCCAAAGTAGGGGTGAAACGGCAAGCGACAACAACAGCTTTTTTTGTCAGTAATGACCAATCTGACACCATCTTAATGACACAGCAACCTCCACTGAAGCAGCAGCACTTACCAATATTTGTTGCCACCATCTGCTCAAGCATGTCACACTTTTTGGCCTTTTTGAAAGTGCCAGAGACTCTCAGGGACTTCCGGAAACTGTTATAAACTTGCGTGAACTGCCGTAAAAACTCTGGAACCATTGTAAAGTTCCGTGAACTGCCGTAAACTGCTGTAAATTGTCATAAACGTTATGGAGGAACTGTCCCAAATTGTCATAACTGTCACTAAAACTGTCGTAAGTGATCTGAATTACCGTGAACTGTCATAAATGCCGTAAAGTGCTGTAAACTGCCACAACTTCCATAAAATACTGTAAAATGCAGTAAATTTCCGTAAACTGTCTCAAATTGTTGTGAAGTATCATAAATTGCCATTGGTTGCCATTGGACCGGTGACAGACAAGCCAAAAAAGCAGCAGCACAAAGCAGAAAGGCAAACAATGCTGCTGCTTAAGGCCTACTCCAAAGCAACGCTATGGAAACTCTGAAAGCATTAGGGAAATTTTTATTGTTAATGGAGAAAGAAAGGAAAGCTAGAGTCCTAGACTTTTAAAAGTTTTAATATATGGTCTAGATCTATTATTTTGTATGGTTTCTTTTTTCTGTCATAATATGATCTGCCAGTTTGAATTTTATTGTTTCATTCTATTGATTTATGGCACAATGAGACATTTTTTTTGGCTGTTATTCCAGTTGTTTGGTGTGTGCCGTAAATAAAATTGAATTGAATAATTAACTTTGTTCAGTTTGTTAGGTTTGTTCAGTTCATTTGGTTGGTTCATTTTGACCATTTCCAGTTTTTCCCATTCATTTTCCACCACTCACTTTCATTGTTCCTGGCAAAAACAAACAGAGAACCAGAAATGGATGAAAAAAACAAACTGAACGAACCCAAACTAAAAAATTGGTTGCGTGAATGTTTTGTCAAAAGTTGTTCAGGTTGACCACAAGTGTGGGGGTGGACCCGCCAGCAGTTATTCCGCGGCTCACTTCACCTCTAACTTTCGAACATACCAGAAAAAAGATTTCCACTGTCTGTTCCAATTGCATGCCTGCCCCCCTTGCGCAGTGCCATTTTACATAGGTGCCCTCAAAATCCACATGAGCAAAAATTTTGTTCAATGTGCGTGAGCAAGGTGGCACCATCACCCTGGGTTGTACAGCAAAGAACGGCACCATTTTGTGAATGAGCATTGAACAAAATATTTTTTGCGTCTGCACCAAAGGGGAGGGCAGCAGGAACTGCCAATCTAGTGTTCTGTTGGAACAGGGACTGGATTACAGCCAGTCTACATTCTGATAGACCCAGACTCGAGTAAGCAGTTACACTAAAGATGGAATCTACCCAAAGACAAAGGGTGATAACAGACATGACACTAGCCTGCTATGGCCTATGATGACCCGCCTAGGCCAGAGACTCTCCCGGGCATGTTTGCGGGCTGCCAGATGTGGGTCCACTGCTACTCTGGCCTGGATAGGCAGCTTGCCCAGAACTGCTCCCCCAGATGATCTTGAGCCCACAGCTCGGGCCAGGGGCCACCCAGACAGGCCAATACAGGCCCTAGCAGGCCAGCCCATCTATTTTTGGCCCCATCCCCACCAGGTGATGGCTGCCCATCATGGTGTGGGGCAGGACACTGTGGATGTGCCAGAGGCAGAGCCACCTGACTACGCATTCTGTTATCCTGCCAGGGGTGAGGCGGGGAAGGGTTTTGCCAACTGACACAGTTGGGTGCACATTTATTCTGTGCCCTGACCCAGCTCTAAGAGTGGCAGCTGCCATCTTCCACACCGACCCAGGTGGCAGAGCAGTCGTGGTAACCACATGTCTATTGTCACCCAAAGTTTCAGCTTTACTCTTACCTCAACTGCTGAGGTCACACCCTCAGTCCTATCAGGTGCTGAGCACAGTATATCTGCCTGGAGACTGGTAAAGAATACTACTTCCATGAGGTTAGAATGCAGTAATTGTCCCACCCCAGCCCACTCTGACTGGATGAAAAATATCACCCTTTTTGTTATTTTCATACTCCACTCCAGCATGAAGACTCCCGAGCTTTGCCAGGGCCACCTGTGAAAGACAAGCACCCTGTGTAGAAGATGCAGCCAAAGGTCTTGCTTACACAATGGGTGTTTTTAGATGGACATGGAGGCTACCTGCTCCTGGAGCTGCTCCAGGGGTGCACCCCTACATGCACCCACTTGCAGCCCCACTTGGATCCGTTTTAGATGGACCTGGCAGGTGCCCCAGCACATGGCCCACCTGCGTAATGCCCCCTGCTGCACACCTGCAACTCTATGGTGTTGCCCGGGGCAATAGCCTGCCCAAAGCAGATCCTTGAGTTCCTATTCACCACCAAGCAGACGGACAACAGCTGTGCCATAGACCAGTGTTCCAGGTTTGTCTGGCCTGCTCCAGATGTTCCAGAGTGCCACAAGCGTGCTTCCACTTCTGATGGAGTGTCTTTAGATGAACGAGCCAGTCCAGGGGTGAACAGGCTGGCGCAGCCAGCACCAGGACAGCCTGTCCATCTAAAAGCACCCAATGAGATGTCTCTGGATCGTAAGAAAAGTTCCAGAGCTCAAATGATCCCATTCTGGAAATTTACCCCAACTAATGAAATTCTCACCACATTGCAATAGTGGAACAATGATCTTGTGCACTTGTGAACATTTGACTGGGTTGTGTCCAGGATTTCATCATGTGCAGCTAGCATCATGTGCAGCTGGCATATACAGATACAGCAAGTGGAAAAACAGCCTCACCCACCAAGAAGGACAGCATTTTGTAAGGGCTCAGCGGACAACCACTTGCACCTGTAGCTGCTTGATTTGAAAATGATTGGGCGCTCTACCGTCCAGATAGCAGCGTAGGCAGGAATGATGAAGTGGCGTGCTCATGAAAGCTGAAACAATGTCCTCTGCCACCACCCTCACCCACCCCAGTCTCCTGTTCCCTAAATCATCTTTGTCCCTTCTCATGCCCATGCTGCCCTATGTTTGGAACTCTCTCCCTGAACACACAAGCTCTGGTCCAAATTGTTGGAAATTTTTATTAATGGTTAGAAAAACAAAATCCCAAAAGCAGCTTGAATTGTTAGTAGCAACAGCTTAGTAGTAATCAACACCTTGGAGATTGTTTCTGGATTAAAATAAACTACTTTATTGAGAAGTACATTGTGATAGGAAAGGCCTATCCCTAGTCTTACTAGCTAGCTTCCACCAGCATGGTGGCCAG
>QEPC01010959.1:2807029-2817983 GCA_003113815.1 Sphenodon punctatus | reverse complement strand
CTTAGTAGTAATCAACACCTTGGAGATGGTTTCTAGATTAAAGTAAACTACTTTATTGAGAAGTACATTGTGATAGGAAAGGCCTATCCCTAGTCTTACTAGCTAGCTGCCCCCAGCATGGTGGGCAGACATGTTGAAGGTCAGAAAGAGAAGATAGGAATAAAGAAAGGTCAGGAAGAAGGAGGAAGTCCAGAGGAGCTTCCTGGGCACATCCCACCTGGGAGGGGGCTTAGAAGCAGAGATCAGGAAAGGTTAAAGTGACACTCACATTAACTCACTATCTCTACTCCCAATGCCCCTAGTGGTCATTAGGGTTTGTTGGTGCAAAAGGTGATGTCATCTGGAGCTGTTTTTCCAACACAAATCCCTCCTAAAAAAACTACCTCTTCTATCAGGTTTCCCCTAAATCCTCATCCTCACAGGTTGCTCACTGATGCTCCCTCTACTGGCCTCTCATTCAGGGTTTCTCCTCCATAAACCAAGCTAATCACATGCACCTGTGACTTTTCAGCTTCATAAATGTATCCCTGTCTCTCCCGGCTAGGTTCCCCTCTTCCTTGTCTCCCCTTCCTTGTCTATCCTAGAGTGTAAACCTCTTGGAGCAGGAATCACTCTCTTATCAGTAGGGCTATGTATTTTTTCATGGAAAATTTCTTTAAAAGTCATGACTTGGTCATGGGAAAAAAAATCAAAAAGTCACAGAAAAGTCATGGGTTTGTTTGGTTTTTTTTAAAAAAAATCTCTATTAGCTATATATATATATATTTCCCTGAAGCTGGGGGTGTGGGGGTGTCTGGGGGAGCCTGTTAGATTGTAAGCCCCAGGGTATTTAAATGGAGGATGAAGCCCTTAGATTGTAAACTCAAGGGCATTCAATGGGGGATAAACCCCTTATATTGTAAACCCCAGGGTTCTGTCCAAAGCCTATCAAAACCCTTTTAAAAAAAGGAATGGCAGAGGGAAAGTCCTTAAATGGGGCAGGGTTTCCGCTTTGTAAACAAGGTTCTTCGAGATGGCTCCAAACAATCTCACAACACCCACCCTTCCAGCCCCGCATGGAATTTTCTTATATTCCTAGAAAGGGTTGGAAGGAACTGTCATTTTGAGGGGGAGGAGTGCTTTTTATGCTAGAGGAGCTTTTTACACTAGAGGAGCTCGAGACCATCACATGGTCTATTATTTGAATATGGTGAGCATGTCATGCACAACCCAGTTGTGAGAATGTTCAGAACCATCTCGGAGAATCTTCTTTAGAAGGCAACAACCTTCTGATCACTCACACGGAGAGGAGTTGTTTGTTTACAATCAACTTTATCTCCCAGTCTGATCAGCTGCTGCTGCTGTAGCACTACTAGCAAGCAGAGGTCTCATCAATCCGTGCCCCACCTCATCCCCACTCCACCTCAAACAACAATCAACTGCAATGCAGCGCTGCAGCTCCAGAAGGGGGAAAACAGAGTTTTCACAGCAGTTACAGGGAAAGGTAAAAAGTCACAGAGGGGGCAATATTTCACAAGAAATGTGACCCCCATGACCACCATGAAAAATACATAGCCCTACTTATTAGTGATTGTTCTGTGCCAGATACATTGCTGGCACTCTACAAATACATAACTCTATAAATACAAGGTTCTGTTTTGTACCCTCTGCTGTTCAATGTGTATATGAAGCCACTGTGTGAGGTCATCAGAGGGTTTGGGGTTCGGTGTCATCAATATGCTGATGACACCCAACTCTACCTCTCTTTTTCAGTGGACCCAGGTCTGGCAGTCTCGTTGCTTGCTTGGTGTTTGACAGCTGAGAGGGACTGGATGAGGGCGAGCCATCTGAAGCTGAATCCCAACAAGATGGAGGTGATGCTGGTGGAGAGGGCTGGGGGAATGGAGGTCACCATCATTTATGGGGTTTGCCCCTCCCTGGTTCCTCAGGTTCATAGTATGGAGGTGCTCCTTGACTCACAGTTCCACCTGGATGCCCAGGTGACAGTTGTGGCAAGGAGTGCCTTTGGCCAGCTACATTTGGTACGGTGGCTTTGACCGTATATTTCAGACTCTGACCTAACCACCATCATCCATGCATTCATCACTTCTAGACTGAGCTACTGTAACATGCTGTACGTGGGGCTACCTTTGGTAACGGTCTAGAGACTGCAGCTGGTTGTCACAGGAGTGGGTGTGAGGGAACCAATAACCGAAGGACAACAGGGGAAGAGGTCCAGAGTACCCAGGAGGGGGGATCGCCAGGAAGAAAAACCTCTCAGCCAGTCTCCTGAGTATGCCGAGACAGTTCTCTTTCTTGCCACCGGGTAACCCGGCCTCAGAGGAGGTGTGACTCATCATCGAGGTGATTCAAGGGAGAGAGGGAAGCACCAGAAGCTAGAGAGGAATTGGAAGCTTTAGAAAGCAACCAGAGGTGATACAGGGAAAGGGGTGCAAGATAAGGACAGAGCAGGAGGGGAGCTGGGCCAAGAGGGAATGCAAGCTAGGGGAGAGAGGAACAAGGCCAGGCTCAGGAAGAACGGGAGACCAATGGGAGGGAGCCGGACCAGAGAGATAAGGAGAACCCTAGACAAGGGAGACAAAACAGAACTGGGCAAGGGGGGGGGAAGCACGAGACCAGGACAAGACAGGACCAGGCAAAGAGGGGGGGGGACCCTAGACTAGGACAAGGGGGGTAAGGCAGGACAGGACAAAAAAGGGGGGAGGAAACACAGACCAGGGAGTGAGACTATGGCGATGCAAGGGACCTTAAAGCCAGGGAGCACAACTATGCTACTGCGGGGAAACTCAAGACTAGGGGTGATTTCAGAAGTGACGTGCTGAATGTCCACCACAGTCAACCTCAGTCAAACGTGGGGGGTGGGGTGAAAGCACCATGCATGTCTGTTTGCTCGCATCCAATGTTTACCACAGTCAAACACGGCCCGGGGTGAAGCTAACCACACTTCGTGAGGTTGGGGCAGGAGGAGGTCCAGAAGTGTGGTGAATGGTCACCACGGCAGGGGTGAATGAAAAGTAACTTCTGAATGGAAACCCACAGCCGCAGTGGAAGGAATTGACCCCAGACGCACGGTGCATTCTGGGGCTCGAACCGTGGTCCACATCTCCACTGCATGACTGTTATGTTCCCCCGGTCCATGTTCTCTCTGATTGCCCCCGGGCAGTGGTTACGATCCTGTCACTTCTGTTGGGACTGCACGGGTTACCACAGCCCACGGTGAATCCGTTCACACTGGGGTGGGATTCACTGTGGTGAATTGGAACACATCACTTCTGAAATCATCCTAGGAAACGAGACTATGGCGGTGCAGGGGAGCTCAGAGCTAGGAAGCAGGACTCTAACCGAAGCCCCAACAGGAACAAAGCTACAGGGGACCAGAGCTATGGCCCGAGAGGAGAACAGGGGAAGGGCAGGAGCAGGACTAAAGAGGGCAAGAACTATGTCCAGAAGGGAAAGCTAGAGTATGACACACAAACACCACGACATCCACTGGGTCACAAGGAGGGAGACCAGGATCCACAATACAGAGGGGGAAACACAACACTATACCCTAAACACAAGGGGAAATAGCAGGACTCACAAGTTCTTCACACGGAAGACCACAACAAACAGACCAATAGGCAAGACAGACAAACCAAATGACAGACAGGGGAACAAACAGACACAGAGAGCAGAACCATCCACTAATACACACACTGGCAAGAGCAATTGCTCCCACAGCTTCCTGTGTCCACACCATGGTTTAAATGCTACCTTGTGGCCAACCAGGAAGCTGGGAGACAAAGCTAGGGAGACAGTGCACAGCTGGGGAAGGGTGTGGCAATACCGGGGGAGCAGAGACACAAGGAATGACATAGAAAGGGGAAGCTGCCTGATTAACACAGTCTGAGGTGGCGCTAGCCTCTAAGGCAGTGTCTCCCCAGGCCAAGGGTTCAAGACCCACCTATGACACTGGTGCAGAATTCAGCAGGCCTCCTCCTTACTGAGACGGGTCATTGTGAGCATATATCACCTGTACTTTGCTCACTGCACTGGCTGCCTATAGTCTTCTGGGCTCATTGCAAGGTGTTGGTTCTTACCTATAAAGCCCCAAACAGTCTGGGCCCAGCCTATCTGCAGAACCGCCTCACTCTCCAGGTCCTGGATTTACATCTGGGGACTCCCTGTCAGACATCCCCCTGGTGCAACAGCTGTGGAACTCCCTGCCAGATGAGGCCCATTTGTCCCTGGATCTCCCCTCCTTCAGGCACCGTTGTAAGACCTGGCTATTCTGCCAGGCTTTTGGCAGGGGAGATGAATAGTTGGTGGGGGGGATTTTTTTTTATGCCTTTTAGGAACTCCTGTTTTGGTTTTACTGATTTTTTAATATTTTAATATTTTTTTGTAATTTGTTATTTATTAGAATGTTTTCATTATTGTTGTTTTGTTGTGAGCTGCCCTTAGCTGCCAGAGGCAGGAGGGGATGGCATACAAATTAAAGTATAAAAAAAGTATTAATAACAATAAATTAATAATGAATAATAACATCAACAACATATTCAATCATTTTCTTCACTTCAAATCAGGTCCAACAATGTGGATACAAACTGTCATTTGTCTCCACTTTGTTTGGATATTCACGTCGGATTTACAGACTCGTTATTCCACACTGGTTTGTTTTTTGGGTGGGGTGGGTCATTTAACTTTGGTTATTTGGAACTGGAATTCAGAATTGGAGAGGGGCCAAATTAAAAAAAACAACAGCTACAGGCCAAATTTGGCCCGTGGTTCACAGGTTCCCCACCCCTGCCTGATACAATATCGTTGTAATTCTAGGGAGGCTGATGTTCTGAGGAGTCCTCGTGTTTAATTACTCTGCAACAGAGATCACTCCTGTTTCTTCACTAATCTTCATGTGGCTCTCTCCCCTTCAGCCTCCCAGCTTCTATCTCTCCCAGAATCTCTGTCTCTTAGATTGTTGTAACATTGCTATCAGTCTAATGCATTTCTGCTCTTGCAGTGATCAGTTACACACCAGCTGCCAACCACTGTAACTGATCGCCAAGTAGATGAATTTGACAGGGCGTCCCCTAGAGATTCCTGTACTTTGTTTGTAACAGGCGGCTGCACAGCAGGATCAGAGCCCGGGAATGTAAACCTAGAAATAAGAGTGGGAGAGAGGAAGAGAAAGAAAGTAGAACCAGGATGGAAACTGCGAGGAAGATAAATATAAAAAGTCCTGGATGAAAAATGCAACCTGACAATAATGAGGGTGAGAGGGGACAGCCACTAAAAGAAAAAGGACAGCCCAACGCTGAATATTGCAAAGCCAACAGAATAAGACATGCAAAACAGGAAAACAAGAGACGAATAAGGAAAAGCAACACTTGGCAGGCCTTGCCGAGCCACATGAATCACAGGGGAAGAATATGAAAAGTGGCAGGAACAAGAAGAAAAACAGGAAGCACAATGAAAGCTGAGTAAAGATTATGCTTCATTAGCTTGCATTTACAGTGGCGAAGCACTTTCTGGAGGAACAAGCTTACCTAGAAGGGGAGCTTTGCATACAAGGCTCCAGGAAGAATGGGGAAGAGACTGCAATTGTTTAGCTAACTAAAAGGAAATCCAGTACAATGCCAGAAACAAATCAGAGGAAGGTTGCTTTGTTTTGCATCATTCGGGAAGGTAGCTGTAATCCCATTTCTGTATGCCTTTTCCAAAATGCATTTATTGCTCACCTGAAATTGACACAATCCTCCAGGTCAATTCTCTGTGGCCCTAGATAGATAGAAGGTTAGGGGTTTTATTCTCACTTCTAAATGAATCTGGCAAATACACTTTGCAGTCCATCTTCCATGTTGGAGTTTGCAATGCCATGGTGCAGCCAGCTCATTTGAGATGTTCGGTTAGCACTAGCAGAGGTTTCTATATGATATGGAAGATAAATGTAACATGAGTGGCATGATCCTCAAGGTATTTAACACTAGTACTTAGCCCCAGAATGAGTCTCATTCACTCCAAATGGGACTCACACTAGCACTAACCAGTGTCACTAAGTGCTAGAGACAGCATTAAATGCCACAAGGACAGGGCTTAATTTGTGGGGGGGGCTTGCCAGGACTAGCCCTGGAAATTACATCAGCCTGAGCCCTGGGAAATATTCCCACTAGGAGAGTGGACCCAGAAATGTGAAAGGCCAGGGACAGGCTGATATTGGCCATTTCAGGGTTAGAAATGAAAGCCGGAAGAACCCTGCATGGTTTATTTGACTTTCATTAATTACTTCTGTGCCCCATCCCCTGTGCTGGCCATCATATTATTCAATCACAAGAACATCTGTTTTCTAGTCAGCTGTAGCGAGGCAGGTTACACTAGTGATTAGATGACTGGCTGGAGACTAGGGTTCATTTCCCTGTTCTGTTACGTTCTGGGGCAGGGGGCACGGCTTGCAAGGCAGGTTTGGGCCCCGGCAAATCATTTTCTATAAATTAAGCACTACATGAGGATGGTGCAGACAGAGTGGAAATGATAACGTGTCATTAATACAGTGCTCCCGTATGAGAGCAAAGACTCTACAGACACTGAAGTGCAAGAACATTTTTACTTAGGTGAGTAATCCCAACGAATTCACACACATAGGAATATGCAAGACTGGTCTCTTAAAATCCATAACTTTCCCTGCATTCTGTTATTATTATTATATTATTAATTATTATTATTATTATTATTATTTTATTTTATTATTTTTGTTTTTGTTATTTTATAAAAAAAAATTATTTTTTATTTATTCAAAACTTATATCCCATGCCACCTGCCCAAAGGCAGCTCGGGGCGGCGAACAACATGCACACAAAAAATTCAATAATAAAACATTTTAAAATAAATCTACAAATTTTAAAACAAGTAATAATATATATTTATATATATTATATTATTAAATATCCTCTGTCCCTTCTCTCACCCTTCCACACCTTCCCTGCTCCCCTAAGCGCCTTCGTCCCTTCTCACTTGCTGCCCCCCATGCCTGGAACTCCCTCCCTGTCCACATCCGCCTTGCCCCCTCCCTTCATACCTTCAAATCTCTCCTTAAAACTCACCTCTTTCGCTCTGCTCTGTCTGACTCTTTATCCTGCTGAGCCACTATTCCTATACCTACGATCGGTTTACCCTTATCCTTGCAACATGGACCTGCCTGCTGTCATTCTCATCGTAACCAAGCCAAGTACGTGCACTTGAGACCTCGCAGCTTCATGAATGTTAGACCCCTTGTCTCTCCCTCTGTTCCCCTTCCTAAGTCTCTCCCCCAGCTCCTGTCTCAGATTGTAAGCCCTAGGGGCAGGGACCGTGTCTATTTTATTACTTTGTAAAGTGCCAGGTACACTGCTGGCGCTATATAAATGTTTGTTAATAATATTAATAATAATAATTAAAGAAAAACTCAATTAATTATTTCGTGTTGGTGTCTCTCATTTCCATGAAGATACACTCTAGCTGGATTAGATACAATCTAACTTGGTTATAGAGTGACTTCATACAAACCATATCACTTTCAAAACAAACCATGCTGCAGAGACATGGATCTTTAGAGTCACAGAGGGGGAATAAAAGCTACATTTCTAGCCAAAGTTTGAAAAGAAGAAAGACAGAGAGGTGGAGAGACACATGAAGACTCCTCTGGAAGACAGGAACTATGGAAGGGATGAATCTAACACATCGGATTTGGTGGTGCGATGCTGATGAGGAAATGAGAAGTTGCCAACATTAAGTGAGTAAACCAACCAACCAGTTCAGTCCTGAGGTGTATGGTCGTTTTCATACGGGTGCCACCCTCCACCACACAGGTGTGCGGTGGGTGGGGTTTCCCATGCCAACGCCACCCGTGGTGGGTGGGGGATGGGTGGGCACCTGTGGGAACATCGCAAGTGGTGGGTGGAGATGTACCCACCTCCACCCATCACCCACGCACAGAGCAATGGGCTCCAATGTCCGATGCTCAGTGCGTGGAGATGGGTGGAGGTGGGTGGAGATGGGTGTGCGTCCGTGGGAATGGCCACACACCTACCTCCACCCATCGCAGCCGCACACCCATCCCCCCATCCCCGTGGTCCATTTAGAAAGGGCCTATATAATAAGCTTTTGGTGGTGCATTTTTTAAAAAAAACAAGGAAGACCTGAGCAAAATGCTCAACGCAAGAGTGCAAAACTATGGCCCTTTTCACACAGACACTCTAACACTGTTAAAATGGGTGTTACATTTTATTATACATGATGCAGGGCTGCAGGTGTGCTCTATGGGTGCCCTGCAACATGTATAATAAAATGTAACACCCATTTTATCAATGTTAGAGTGTCTGTGTGAAAAAGGCCTATGCCACCTGATGGTTTAGTTCATTGGGTAAAATTTTCAAAGGTGGCACCATGACATAATAGACTTGGTCTCAATTTCAGAAGTGAATTAAGAACCTAGGGTGAGAGACCGAAATGTAAAAATGTCATTAAGTGCCCGACTCAGATTGAATTTCAGTGGAAGCTGGGCAACCAAAGTACATTGTTGCCTTTGGAAAAATCTACTGTGAGGAGTTGAGGTTCAGTGGGAGTTTTGTTCCTCAGTCAGGTAGGTACTTTTGAAGACGAATACAGAAGTATCTACCAAACGGCACTCAGAGCACTTCACAAGTATAAAATGCAGCAATATGAAACAATACAAAGTCAATTGAAAAGGGGAAGGTAAAGAGAGAAGATGGAGTACATTGAGTGGAACCAGGCCAACAGTGGATTCTGGGGAGGAGACCCATCTTCAGGTTGTTCTTTCTAAATGTTACCCATTCAATGCTAAGTTTGTGCCATGGCTTGTTGGGGCTCAGCCCCAGTCACTGCTTCCAGATGCACCCGTGTTGGTACTCTGCAAGAGTCCACTAATGGCTAAATGCAGAAGCACCGTCCACAGCTCCAGTCTCCCCCTTTACAAGGTTTAGGCTGATTGGCAGCAGTAACTCCCAATCTTCCACTCCACCAAACTTATTTCAGTCCTGAGCATGGGCTGGCAGGCCAGAAACAAGAGCTGGTGGAGTGGAGGGGGGAGGCTAGCAGGATAGCTCTATCCGTTCCAACGTACAATTAGGTTGTGGAATTTACTGCCAGGGGAGGTGGTCAAGGCCAGCAGTATAGCTGAGTTTAAAAGAGGTTTGGGCAAGTTTTTGGCAGCAGTAACTCCCAATCTTCCACTCCACCAAACTTATTTCAGTCCTGAGCATGGGCTGGCAGGCCAGAAACAAGAGCTGGTGGAGTGGAGGGGGGAGGCTAGCAGGATAGCTCTATCCGTTCCAACGTACAATTAGGTTGTGGAATTTACTGCCAGGGGAGGTGGTCAAGGCCAGCAGTATAGCTGAGTTTAAAAGAGGTTTGGGCAAGTTTCTGGAAGATAGTTCCATTAGCAGCTATTAGCCGGATAGGATAGGGAACAAAACCCTTTGCTGTCGGGAGCCTGGGGATGACCCACAGGGAATGGATAGCATAGTGACCTGTTGAGTGCTTCTCCCAGGCCCCCATGACTGGCCACTGTTGGAGGCAGGATGCTGGGCTCGATGAACCATTAGTCTGACCCAGTATGGTGCTTCTTATGTTGTTAATACCCCAATGATTCTGTGTCAAAGGGCAGGTCTTCCAGAGCAGACTTGGTCCCTGTCATTATTTATTTATTTATTTTATTTGCTTGTTTGTCTTGAAAACTAAGCCCTGTATCCATTCTCTTCTTTGTTAAGGTCACAAAACTAAGGCTGCTTGCTCACATTACACAATTTCACGTTATTTTCTATCTTATGTGAAATTGTGTACTCTGTGCATGCAACTTTTCCCATTTAACACGGAAATTTCCTTGATTTTCAAGATGGATATGGTAGGGAAATCCAGCACAGATCATGAAGTAGGGCCTGTTGCATAGGGTAAAACCAAACGTGACAGCGGACCGTTGTGGCCTGCTTTGTCACCTGCATGTCTGTTCAGGTGCTGCCAGATGTTGACCGGGGATTGTCCCAGGCTATGTCGGTGGCTAGCCTGAGCTCTGATTTCAGGAAACCTCCCAAGTCAGAGCCCAGGCTAGGACCTGAAAGACCAGGCCAAATCTGTTCCCAGACCAGCAGACGCAGCCTGGGTCAGGTCCACCATGGTCAGCCTCCATGACTGACCATCATGGTGGGAGTGTGGCACTGGGCACAGTGCAGGCGCGGGGCCAGCCACACGTTTGGCATGTGCATTTGGTGCTCCTACCCAGTCCAGACCATGTTTGCCAGTTTACCCCTACTGAGACTTTGCCCATTCACTGAGTTCCTCTGAAAAATTTACCAGCCTTCTCAAGGTGTTTCCAAGAGGTGCCTATTGATCTGACTGCCCCCTTCTCTCTTTAAAGGGTTTTGACCTTTAAATCCCTAAACATTCTGGGTCCCATACATCTGAAGTACCACCTGTCCTACCATGTCCCACTGCGACCCCTACAGTCAGCCGGGAGTGTCCGCTTGCAGGTTCTATCTGTTACCCTTGGCCATCAGATGGGGGTGCTCAGGAGGGCATTCTCAGTTGCTGCTGCAGTTCTGTGGAACTCCCTTCCCCAGGAGGTTTGTTTGAGCCCAAGCCTAAGCATCTTCCAGTGGCGGTGTAAGACTTTTTTTATTTGTAAAGGCATTTGGCGGGCAGGGATAGTGGATGGGTTGGATGAGCTTGTGGGCAGGGTTGTGGGCATGGTGAAAGTTTTGAGGGGAGGGTGGGAGGTTTTATTGTTGAAATGTTATTATTGTTTGATTGTACGCTGCCCTGAGCCTTTGGGTGAAAACAGACATGACGCTAACCACCCTTTAACCACCCTTGGTGGTTATTTATGCATGTTGCAGGGCTGCATAGGGCACCAATACAGCCCTGCAACATGCATAAATAACCACCAAGGGTGGTTAAAGGGTGGTTAGCGTCATGTCTGTTTTCACCC
>QEPC01010959.1:2775252-2806264 GCA_003113815.1 Sphenodon punctatus | reverse complement strand
CGTACAATTAGGTTGTGGAATTTACTGCCAGGGGAGGTGGTCAAGGCCAGCAGTATAGCTGAGTTTAAAAGAGGTTTGGGCAAGTTTCTGGAAGATAGTTCCATTAGCAGCTATTAGCCGGATAGGATAGGGAACAAAACCCTTTGCTGTCGGGAGCCTGGGGATGACCCACAGGGAATGGATAGCATAGTGACCTGTTGAGTGCTTCTCCCAGGCCCCCATGACTGGCCACTGTTGGAGGCAGGATGCTGGGCTCGATGAACCATTAGTCTGACCCAGTATGGTGCTTCTTATGTTGTTAATACCCCAATGATTCTGTGTCAAAGGGCAGGTCTTCCAGAGCAGACTTGGTCCCTGTCATTATTTATTTATTTATTTTATTTGCTTGTTTGTCTTGAAAACTAAGCCCTGTATCCATTCTCTTCTTTGTTAAGGTCACAAAACTAAGGCTGCTTGCTCACATTACACAATTTCACGTTATTTTCTATCTTATGTGAAATTGTGTACTCTGTGCATGCAACTTTTCCCATTTAACACGGAAATTTCCTTGATTTTCAAGATGGATATGGTAGGGAAATCCAGCACAGATCATGAAGTAGGGCCTGTTGCATAGGGTAAAACCAAACGTGACAGCGGACCGTTGTGGCCTGCTTTGTCACCTGCATGTCTGTTCAGGTGCTGCCAGATGTTGACCGGGGATTGTCCCAGGCTATGTCGGTGGCTAGCCTGAGCTCTGATTTCAGGAAACCTCCCAAGTCAGAGCCCAGGCTAGGACCTGAAAGACCAGGCCAAATCTGTTCCCAGACCAGCAGACGCAGCCTGGGTCAGGTCCACCATGGTCAGCCTCCATGACTGACCATCATGGTGGGAGTGTGGCACTGGGCACAGTGCAGGCGCGGGGCCAGCCACACGTTTGGCATGTGCATTTGGTGCTCCTACCCAGTCCAGACCATGTTTGCCAGTTTACCCCTACTGAGACTTTGCCCATTCACTGAGTTCCTCTGAAAAATTTACCAGCCTTCTCAAGGTGTTTCCAAGAGGTGCCTATTGATCTGACTGCCCCCTTCTCTCTTTAAAGGGTTTTGACCTTTAAATCCCTAAACATTCTGGGTCCCATACATCTGAAGTACCACCTGTCCTACCATGTCCCACTGCGACCCCTACAGTCAGCCGGGAGTGTCCGCTTGCAGGTTCTATCTGTTACCCTTGGCCATCAGATGGGGGTGCTCAGGAGGGCATTCTCAGTTGCTGCTGCAGTTCTGTGGAACTCCCTTCCCCAGGAGGTTTGTTTGAGCCCAAGCCTAAGCATCTTCCAGTGGCGGTGTAAGACTTTTTTTATTTGTAAAGGCATTTGGCGGGCAGGGATAGTGGATGGGTTGGATGAGCTTGTGGGCAGGGTTGTGGGCATGGTGAAAGTTTTGAGGGGAGGGTGGGAGGTTTTATTGTTGAAATGTTATTATTGTTTGATTGTACGCTGCCCTGAGCCTTTGGGTGAAAACAGACATGACGCTAACCACCCTTTAACCACCCTTGGTGGTTATTTATGCATGTTGCAGGGCTGCATAGGGCACCAATACAGCTCTCGCTAACCACCCTTTAACCACCCTTGGTGGTTATTTATGCATGTTGCACCAATACAGCCCTGCAACATGCATAAATAACCACCAAGGGTGGTTAAAGGGTGGTTAGTGTCATGTCTGTTTTCACCCTTTGTGCGAAGGGTAGTGGATAAGTCTAAATAAATAAATAAATTCTGTTGCCTCATATGCACTCAGGCTAAACAAAGGGTTAAAGATTCAAGCAAAGATATAATCCATACAGCCACTGATTTGCCTGGCTGTGGTAATGAGGGTTGGCTGGAGCTCATTATAAGCTGAGACCCTAAGTAACGTAAGAAAATACATAGTGCCATACTGGTCAGACCAATGGCCCATTGAGTCCAGCACATGTCTCCAAGTTAACAGTGGCCAATCTCAGTTGCTCAGGTCCCAATGGTCAATCCATTCCCTGTTGTTCATTCCTAGCTCCTGACAGTAAGTGCAGACTGTGCTCCCACACAGGGACCCATGTGTTGGGAGGGGCCTTACAGGCGCTTTCCAATACATGAGCTCAATGAATACATTTGAAATGCCAACATGAGTGTGAGAAGCACTAGTGTAAAACACAGGCACAGGGTCTCAAAGGGAGAGAGCCCAGGCCTGTGGAGGGCCTGTGGCAATTCAGGAGGCCCTCTTCCCCCAACACATGGGACCTGTGAGTAAACTAGAAATAAAAACATGACAGTGAGAAGCACTGGTGTAACATTACCTGCAACACTGGGAGCCTCAGCCCCTGAAGGCGATGTTCTCTTCAACCAAACCTCAGAAATGAATTAGGGTAATATTTTCCTTTTTCTAATGGGTGGGTTAGTGTGTGTCTGGGGGAGGCAGGAATGGGGGAACAGTCTTATGTTAGGAGTGGGCCCACATCACCATTTTGAACAGGGGTCCGACTTCCCTAGATCTGCCACTAGGAATGTAGTCCAGAGTAAGTGGGTTGCAGATCATGGTCATTATGTCCGTAGGTTTCAGGTTATATCGAGTGTGAGAAGATGAGGTACCCATCAACCAGAGAGCAAAGTCTTTGGACGGCAGTGTCTTTCAACACTTGCACTCTTTCCGACTCCCTGCTGCACAATTCAAAATGGCAGCAAAACTTCTCCTTTAATTACTAACAAGGTTTCATTTTTGGAGGCATGGCGGCATCATAGTGAAAGTGAGATGTATGTAAGAGTGCTTGTGTCTATTTGTGCGTACGGGTTTGAACACTACCTCCTTTTTGTTACTGCTATGAATCAGAGGCCCCAGCCTGTATTTGGTATTACTAACACTTTCCATTTAATTGCACCTTGTCATAAATGACAGGTGTCGAAATAAATAGACAAACATAGGAAAAATGAAGAGATAGCAGCTCTGCGCCACCATTTGTCTTCCAACAATGTGAGCAAAGCTCAAGTCAGATACGATTAAATGGGCTGAAGCTTTAAGAGTGCCACTTGAACTGCTTGAATTAACAAAATCAATCCTCATAAATTAAACTATCATTGATCTATCATACAATTAGGTTCTATAATAAAAAAAACCCCGCTCTCAGTGAGTTCAGTGTCATCATGCTAGTGCCGATGCTGGGTTTTTTCTTTTTCTTTTTCTTTTTTAACCACTGCTGGCTCGCCGCTCCTGCCACCTCCTGTAAAACTCCCATCTGGCGTGCGAGACGCTAACATTATGATACAGTATTTCTTTTCCATTTTTCAATTTAGGCTGACATCTGCTGGTCTAAGCAAATGGCAGGCAAGGCTGCTGAATGTAAACCAGTTTCTGGAGGGAGGATTCCTTTTGTCATTTTACCGAGCTTTGAACTGCAACCAAACCACTTAATTATGTAGGAAATTCACACGGAATAATAATTTGGGGTGAGGGGAGAGGAAAGGATTGAACAATACCGAGGAGATGAAAACGACTTTGATATGATAAGTGACATGCGCGCAAGTACAGTGTACTGT
This sequence comes from Sphenodon punctatus, assembly GCA_003113815.1. Taxonomy (NCBI): domain Eukaryota; kingdom Metazoa; phylum Chordata; class Lepidosauria; order Sphenodontia; family Sphenodontidae; genus Sphenodon; species Sphenodon punctatus. Next base: position 2,802,723 of record QEPC01010959.1, on the reverse strand, counting down.
GCATTGACTAAAAAGAGTCAATAGGGGCCATGGTATACTGGCCAATTAGACCTACACAAAAAGGGTGCTATTTAATGGCACCACACTGTGGGCCATAATGGGAAGTCAGTAGATATAAGAGCCCCTTCTTTTTACCCTGTCAGTAGGGCTAAGGGAGGAGGAGTGGCACTCTGGTGGGCAATCAGCAATATATGTTTGAACAGACACAAGGTAATTTTCACAAGGCGTATGTCTTTCTTTAGGGGGTAAGGAGCACTCCCAGTAGTTAATAGCAATACAGAGTGGCAGTCCAGATGCAGAAATTCTGTACACTTGACCAGAAGCTGTGGCAGAAACGGCAGACCGGCTATACTACTGTGACTTAATAACAAATTAAACCGAAAACCCCAAAATCTCAGTTTCATTGTTGTGCTGAATGCAGTCGCACACACAAAAACCCCACAATATACTATGCATATTAGCACATTCTGACTTCGAGATCATTCCTTGCTCAGTTAGCTAGCAATGAGCCATTTAACCCCCGCTTCCAGCGTGTCTGCAATTCAGCAATGAGAAAGCTGAGCCAGTTCTCTTCAGCTGCTGCTATTGTTGTTGGGAATGGCATATAATAAACGCTTCCGAATGAGAGTACGCAGCACACTCCCTTGCCTTCCGTCCTGCAGCTTGGAAACTCTAAGGGAAGCTGGAAGTAGAGTATTCCGTGCTGATGGCGATTTTTCTTTTTTTATGTTTGCGTTCAACAACTCTGGGGACTGAAATTCTTTATTTGTTTATCCTCAAAGCAGGTACAGAATTATCCTGGACCGTGCAATCTTCTCCATTAGTACCTTCTACTGGGATCATAAATTGCCACAAAAAATTAACCATGAGATAACCACTGAGACAAAGTAGTTCAGTCAATATTAATTAGACCAACTTCTTTTGGTGAGAACATGCAAGCTCTCTGGTCTCAAAGGACCCTTCTGTGGGCATATCAAAAGTCCAAACAGATGGGTCCTGTGCACCCAAAAAGTTGCATGCTCTCACCATCAGAAGTTGGTCCCATAAAATATATCATCTCAACAGCTTTGCCTCCATCTCTTACATTTGGGAAAACAGAGCAATGACATACACTAATCTTAGCCACTGAGACAACCCATCTAAGGACAGTCAAGTTTTTAAATCAAGACTACATATCCATCTAGAGCCAGATATGATGGGATTCACGCAGGAATTGTTAAGTGAAATAATATGCAGTCGATCAGATTAGATGATCCTAATGATCCCTTCTGCCCTAGAACCCACAAATTTATCTCATACCCTTAATCTTATACCCATCAAGTCTTTGACCTCTTTTCCAAGGCTCTCAGATAATATATCTTTAATTGGACTCACTTCTATTGGGAGGAGCATCCAAGATTTCAGGTCACACAGGGTCCTTCTCCAGACATATAAAATGTCAGAATAGAAGGGCCTTGTGTGGTCCCCTCAGTCAGACGCCTACTGGGATGTTGTAGGAACCACCACAAAGTCTCCATGCTGCCAGAACTTTCCTCTGACCAGTGAGAATCCTCCACTTTCTTGACTAAGAGTTGTTCCACACAAAAAATTATTATGGAACAACTTGCGTGTGCTGTATCACAACTGTCCATGTGCACGAACTGCTTCATAACAAAGGATGTAAACAGATAGATGCGGAGCTTGTCCACCCCTGGAGCTGCACTGGGGGCTCAACCCCACATCCACTTCCTTCCAGCTCTGCTTTGGTCCACTTAAGGTGGACCAGGCCACCCAGGTGATGACCCACTCCCTCATGATACAGTTGCGACCGCTCACCCAACACTCTAGGCCATGGGTGCTCAAAACATTGATCACGATCAACTGGGCAATAGCCCAATGTTCCAGTTGTGTCCTGGACTCAGGTGGCTGCGGCTGCTGGCTTCCCTGTGTGCGACTGAAGCATGCGCACACCAGCCACCATATTTGCTCTCTGCGCACCGCATACCTTAAAGAGCAGATATGGCAGTGGCTGGTGTGCACATGTCCCAGGTGCGTACTGGGAAGCCAGCAGCCGCTGCCTGAGTCCAGGCCACAACTTGCTCGCTCGCCCACTCGCTGCCCCCACCCAGCCCACTGCCACCCCCACCGACCTGCAGCAGTCTAGATGGGGGGGAAGAGGGGGAGGAAATACCACCCCACCTGCCCACTCACCCACTGACAGTTCCCCCTCTCTCCCGTGTGTGTCTGTCAGTGTGTGTGTGAGAGAGGTGTGGGAGTCTGCTTGGGTGTGGGGGTGTGGGGGTGTGTGAGAGAGAGATGTGTATGTGTTTGTGTGTGTGAGAGTATCTGGCCTCTGTGTGCATGTGTGTGTGTGCGTGTGTGTGTGTGTGTGTGAGAGAGAGAGACAGAGAGAGAGATGTGTATGTGTGTGTAAGAGTGTCTGTGTGTATGGGTACTTTCAGACATGATGCTAACCACCCTTTAACCACCTTTGGTGGTTATTTATGCATGTTGCAGGGCTGCATAGGGCACCAATACAGCCCTGCAACATGCATAAATAACCACCAAGGGTGGTTAAAGGGTGGTTAGCGTCATGTCTGAAAGTACCCTTAGTCTTCGTGTGTGTGTGTGTGTGTGTGTGTGTGTGTGTGTGTGTGTGTGTGTGTAAGAGTGTCTGTGTGTATGTCTTCGTGTGTGTGTGTGTGTGTGCATGCACAAGAGAGATTGTGTGCGTGAAAGAGTGCCTTTGTGTGTGTGTGTGTAGGATCGAGTTGCTCCCTCTTCCCCCCTTGCCCTCCCTCCCATGTGGCTGTCTCCCTCTCCCCCTGTGCCCCTTTATTTGCATAGCCACATGCACCCGGCTGGGATGTAACTATGCAAATGAGGGGGCAGGGCCATGCAAATTAGGGTCAGGCCACACACACCATGCCACTGGTAGAACTTTGAAGGTTAACATCATGCTTTGGTAGATCTCCGGCCAGGCAAGTGTGGGCAGTGGGCACCCCTGCTCTAAGCTGACAGCCGCAACTCAATGGTGATAACCAGGGCAAAGGTCAGCCAGGTGTGGAGCTGCACCATAGGTTGGCCCAACAGACAGACAGAAGCTCCACATTTGGCCAATGCCCTGGGTTTGGCTGGTCCACTCTGCGTGGTATGCTCCAGGATCTTCTGGAGCACTGCCAGTGGGGCTATATCTACTTCGCTTTGTAAATCTGACAGGTACTTCGACACAGACTGGTCAACCCGAGGGGGTGAAGCATGCTGGTGTGGTCAGGAGTGGGGTTGCTGTCTGTCTAAAAACACCTCAAGTGCTGTTTGCTCCAGAGAAAGTAGCTGTGGAGCTACTGTGAAAGTTTCCGTGAAAAAAGTTGACACAGTTGTAGTCACTCCCTATAAAACTTCCTTTACCTTCTTTCTATTCTCCACCACTTCCTATGATAGCTGTCACAGCCAGTCCCCCGGTTAGATTACCTGTCCTAGAGTCCAACCAAGAAAACTAGAGGGTCCGGATGCTGAGAAAGCTATGGGGACCGGAATGGCTAGTGGGGCTTTCTTGCTTCCAAGCCCATGCCTCCCCTGGTTGTGAAACAATGGGTGCTTTTAGACAAGCGCCTCCCCACCTGTTATCCGTCATGCATGTTGCAGGACCATATTGGTGCCCTGTGCAGCCCCGCAACATGCATGATGGGTGGGTAATGGGTGGGGAGAACAGCCGAATCCTGGCTGCTGCTGTCATTCTAGGTCAGGGAAGCTGGTGAGGTCCTGCTAGTAAGACAGCAGCATGCAACAAAGGGTTGAGGATTGGCAGTGGCAAGAGGGAGTCATGACCTACCTGCTTCTTGTGTCCATGCAAATATGCCCTAAAAAAACCTTATGAAATGAATCAATGTTGAAGTGGCCTATTATTTGGTACCAAGGTGTGTTAAAGAGAATTTAATTCACTACCAGAGTGGAATGTGAAAGTCAAGCTGTGCCATTTCTATCAATTTCCCTTTGACCTGCCAATCAGCAGACATGCCTCTGAATACCTACAAGGAACAATAGATCTGTTGAGTACCGAGGTGGTGGTGGTGGGAGTGTCACTTTTTCCTTAATACTGGGTGTTTTTACACACACATTTCTCCTGCATGTTTCCTGTTACATCCTGAACTTTCTGTGTGTTTAAATCACTCACCCAGATCTTAAACATCTGGCTCTTTGAACTTCTGCATAGAACTTTTCCCAGAACGTTTGTGTGTAAAAGGTTCTCCTGGTAAACTGCTTTGCTCCAGGCAGCCGTGGTCACTTGGTTTCCATAGCAGCCGCTGCAGCCTATCACGTCTACAACTGTGGCTACTTTAGGGGGTGTGTGTGTGACGAATGCATCCGTAACTTACTTGTGGACTTGTAAACCCAGAAGATTGAAAAATCCGGAACTTTAAGGTGTGTGTAAAAATGCCCACTGTTAAGAACATAAAAACTGCCCTTTTGAGTCAGACCAATGGTCATTCATCTAGCCCAACATTCTCCCTCTGGCACTGGCTAGCTTCAGAGAAGAGCACAATAGATAGTACTGGAGTAATTTGTTTCTGCTAGTCACCCCCAGCCCTGAAAGTCAGAGCTCTCATTCTCTGGCCAGCTTGACTAACAGCCATTTTTAAAAGCCAGTTATGCTACTGACCTTCACAACATTCCCTGTCAATGAGATTCACAGGTTAATTGGGTGTTGTATGAAATGATACTCCCTCTTGTTTGTTTTCAGTCTGCTGCCGGTTACTTTCAGTCAGTATTCCCTAATTCTACTATTTTGGGACAGGATACATAGCAGCTCCCTGTTTACCTGATCTGTCCTGCTCATGATTTTGTTATCATAACCCTCCCCACCAAGACATCTCTTCTCTAAACTGAAGAGCCCTAACTTATTGAGCTTCTCTTCATAAAGACGCCATTCCCTGCTTTTGGTGAGAGCTGAAACAAACAGTGAATTTTACATTCACAAGTATTATCCACATTTTCATACAGCACTCCAAATATCCACATCGGTAACCATCCCCAAACGTGATGGTGTGTGCATGTTCCTCATTTTTTAGCTACTAGAAAGGTTGCAGAGACACAAGTATCCACACCCCATTGGGTACTTTCACACAGATGCAAGGGTGCGCAAGTCCAGGGGTGCACCCTTGAGTCTGCCCACTTGCAGCCAAGCATGGGTCCGTTTTAAACAGATCCGGCAGCTGCTGTGGTTCATGGTCTGTCCATGTAGTACACACACACACACACACACACACACACACACCATAATGCCTGCGACACCCATAATGAGTGGGACATGGCTCAGGTGGTAGAGTGCATGCTTTGCATATGTAAGATCTCAAGTTTAGTATGTCTGGTAGCACACCTGGGTGAGGCCTTTGCCAGGGATCCTGCAGGGACTCAGGTAGCACGCCTTGGTGAGGCCTCTGCCAGAGACCCTGGAGAGCCAGATTTGAAACCCTGCTGCCATGTCAGGTTGTGATAATAGTGGGCTAAGATGGACCATTGGACTGACTCACTTAGGCAGCTCCTTATATCCTAAGTGGAATTTCTGGCAAGTTGAACTTTTTATATATACTAATGCTATGAGTTGCCAGGGCAATCCACGGCTGAGAGCAGGGCTGCAGCAGCTGTCTGGCGAGCAAACAGACGGCAGCCTCGCCTCCGGATGCTGCCTTGGGGTTGGGCTGCCCACTCTGCTGACGGTGCTCCTGGATGTTCTGGAGCACCACCAGCGGGGTAGCCCCGGAGCAGGAACAGGCTGCCCTGCCTCTGCTCTGCCACCAGATCTGGTGGGCCGCCTTTAAATGGACAGCCCATCCGTGGGGGAGGAGGGGCAGCTGTCTGTGTGAAGACACCCATTGTGTGTATACATGGTGCCACGGCTGGAATTCAACTGTGCCATCACTGAAGCCTGCCACTGCAGGCCTGCCTCACCTAGGGACAAGGCTGTGACAGCAGACTCGGATGGTGTCATAGTCAGACTCCAGTGGCAACATCATGCATACGCACAGTATCCGTTTGGTCTACATGTTGCGCATAGACCACGGCATTGATAAAGCTACCCCAAAGTATCACCACGGAGCCATGCTGTTAGTGCTTAAGATGGGTCCACAAAGTGAGCAACATGCAAAGCTCTTCTCTGTGACAGAATTAGAAAGGGGGAGTGAACGCTATGGGGGTGGTAATGCTATGAACTAGAAATTAGAAAGTCACAGGTTCGAGTCCCTTTCATGTAAGAGGATATTATGTATAGAAATTATTCTCTGCTGTAAAACCTACCTGTAATCTGATGAATAGCAGTCTGCATCTGTTTCATCCTGGGATAGTTCAACAGGTACCACATTTGCTGCAGCAGTTATCCATTTTAGCTCCACCTTTGGTTATCTTTGTTGCCCTTCTCTGAAATTTTTTTCAGTCCCACCATGTCCTTTTTGAGATGGATGACCCAGTGATCAGAACTGCTCACAATATTCCAAGCCAAGATGTGGGAATGTCATGGATTTATATAATTGTATCATGATTTTTTCCATTTTATTTTCCATCCCTTTCCCAATAATTCTTAACATGCTTTTTTGGCATCTGTTGCTCACCGAGCGTATGTTTTTAGTAAACTATGGTTGGGCCAATCCCATGTCCCACGTGCACCGCATACAACCCCCATGTGTGCATGTGTGAGCAAATTGTACACACGTCCTTTGTGAGTACATTATACCAGGTGGGACCCGTGTGGATCTCGCAGGGGGGTGGGGCATTGGGGATTGTGGCCAATGACTCCAATATCTTTTGTATTTGCCAGTGGAGTGAGACCCTTCTGTAACTCTTTTTAATCTCAGCTTGAATAACTTTGCGTGAAGCCACCCGAGACAACTGGGAACTCTGGGCAGCCAGGCCACGTGATGAAGTGCATCATGTGGCTGGTGCCCGCCAGATGTTGCCAGCTGCTATGTGAAGCATCCTTGGAAAAAGTTCCAGGACGTGTCCCCAAAGCAGCCTTACTCCAACTGGGGTAAGGCTGCCCAAGGCAACTCGTGTGCTTAGACTGTGCTTGCGCCATCCCCCAAGGGGAGCACCACTGCGGGCCCTTGACTGGCGGGCACTGTTGCCCGTCATGCACAACCACACCGTGGCCAGGGACAGAACTCGGCCGCGCTGGGGGGAGGGAAGTGGGGTAGGGGCAGGTCCCCGCTTGTGTAGCTGGCACAGCGGCTTACCTCAACCATGACAGCGGGTCTGGCAGTGGCTGGCCCGCCCAGCTTTCTCCCAACCATCTGCCTGGCTCCCTGCGCTGCCCCTGCAGCATGGTGGTGGCGATTGCCTGCCACAAGGCTGCATGAGGATCAGGGTGCCACAGCTCATCTAGCTGCACCCCATGTCTCATCTGCAAATTTGGTCACCCCAGTGTTCACTACCTTTTCCAGATCATTTATGAGTATGTTCAAAACACAGCCCAGGACAGAGCTTGGAGGCACTCTCCTGTGTATTGCACTTCTTTACAGTTTGAAAAGAAATTTATTCCTACCCTTTGTTCCCTCTCTTTTAACCTGATCTGAGAGAGGACTCTTCCTCTTTTCCCATAATGATTGTGCTGGTCATAGCAGTTTGTACAAAAATGAAGTACAAAGCTTCAGCTGAGATTACTCTAATTCATTAGCACAAACATCTTCGCTGGGCTATCCTAAGCTGTATAATATTTTTGCTTCTGCTGGTGGTTAGGATTGCAAATCTATTCCTAATAATCTAATGATTAGGTTAGAAAATGTAAGAAACTCTAAGATGGGTTGCAAAACACAAACCAGCAAAGGACTTAGGTTAAATAAAGAACCTCTTACTTTATCTTAAACCACAGTTTTCTCACTTGTCAAGTCTTTCATGTGACTGGCAGTCACAATGCTGGTACAGTCTGTACTTGAACAGCTGGTTATGATACATACATAGGTGTCTTTCTTCAAGTTAAAGCTTTCTAGGTATCTTCTATCGCATCTCTGTGTTAGTATCCAGATCACTCTCTAGGGTCCATTCTAAATTAAAATTAATGTCTTTATCACTGAGCTCGCATTTTATTGCTGGTTCTCTCTCTCTCTCCCCCAAACTCATTTCTTTCCATGACATCTTGCTTCTTTCCAGTGCTTATTAGTGACATTAATGTACTGACAGACATGCCTAAACTGCCCAGGGCTAACACAATCACCAAAGCTGGTAGGAAAATGCACTAGTCTAGCACTGCATTTGAAGAGTGCAGCTATTGTAGAGTACTACATAGGGATGGGCGAACGTGGTTCGGTAGTTCGGAGTTCAGCCCGAACTCAGCCTGTTTGGACAACCGAACTCGAACCCGAACCCGAACTCGAACATACCGAACAAACCGAACACCGAACGGCGAAATGGCCGAACAGTTCGGTCAGTTCGGATCACGTTCGGGTGAGTTCGGGTGGCAAAAAAAGGTTCACTGGAAGGTCAAACATGACAGGGAGGTGTAGTCAGTCACTGAGGAGCAGACTTCCAGGCACCAGGGGTGGAGAGGCTTGCAAGAAACGAAACTAATTATCTGCCTCCCCCCTTCCCAACACTTTCTGAGCTAGTCACTGTTCCTGAACAGCAGGCGTTGAGTAGGATTTTTAGATTGCTTTAAGTTTCATTTCAGTTTTGTACTGAAATGAAACTTAAACCATAAACTGAAACCTTGTGTTATGCACTGCACAGACCACAGACTCATTGAGTATGTATGTATTTCACTACAGACTCCTCTTCTGTTTGTGATTCCCCCCCATCCCATGTATATGGGATGTATATATATCCATATATATCCATATATATATCCATATATATGGATATCTATATCTATATCTATATCTATATCTATATCTATATCTATATCTATATGGAGATAGATAGATCTGTCTCTTATACACATCTACCAAATAAAAAACAAAAGAAAACCATATAAAACCCAATAAAAAACCAAAAAAACATATAAAAAACAAAAAAACACCCATCACAATATTTCCTGAATGGCCGAACGGCCGAACCGAACAACCGAACAGCCAAACCCAAACTTGGAAAACTAGCCGAACTGCCGAACTGAACGGACGAACTGAACACAGCCGAACCAAACGGACGAACCGGACAGACGAACCAAACGCAGCCGAACCGAACGGCTGAACCCGAACCGCGATCTGTTCACCCACCCCTAGTACTACACAACTAGATGGTGGTGGATTGCCATCTCCAACAATTGTCATCTCCAGCTTATTAGGACTGACGAATAAGCAGCTTCTGTTTGTTTTATTGCCTCTCTTTCACTCTGATACTGGGAACCTCTGTCATGCCGTAGAGAGATGAACTGCAAACCAGTGACATGTGGCTCAGCATAAATCTGACTAGAACCCTCATTTCCCAAAAATCTGGTACAAGAGAGAAGTATGATCGGAACAAATTGTTGCTCTCATACTTCACTCTTGTACCAGATTTTTTAGTAATAATATTAGTATTACTGTTAAAATTTTATATATATATATATATATATATACAAATTATATATATACACCCACACACCACACACACATGCTAGACAGACAGACAGACAGACAGACACACACACACACACACACACAAAGAACCCTCTTCCTTTGATCAATGGACAGCTACATTTCAAAATGAGGATAGTGCCATCCAACTTAAATCATATTGTGTTCCAACTCCAGCACCTTCCACTGATTTTAATCTCTCACATCATTCCTGGGTGTGATGGCTACAGATATACATGACATTAAGCGATGCCCTTTCTCTTGCCAAAGACCGCTATTATGCCACGTTAATTGAATCCCATTCCCACAACCCACGCTGTCTCTTCTCCATATTTGCATCCCTCCTGAAACCTCCCTGTCCTCCCCCACCCTTCCTCAATCCCCGCACAGGATCTTCTCCACTTCTTCAATATCAAGATTGATAAACTCTGCCTTGCAATCACTTCTCAACCCTCTTCCCTTCTCCACCTCATTCCCTGATGTTCCCCCTCCTGCTTCTCTTCTCCTTCTTCCGAGCTTCTCTTGCTGAGGTCACCTCCCTCCTCTCTTTATCCAACCCCTCCACTTGCCCCCTTGACCCCATCCCCTCTCGCCTCCTAATGTCGATTCCCCCACCACTGCACCTTGCCTTCTCTGCTGTACATCAGCAATCTCTACCTCTATACTGGGTCATTTCCATTGACCTTCAACCACGCTACCATCTCCCCTATCCTTAAGAAGGCTACTCTTGACCTTTCTGACCCTTCCAGCTATCACCCCATTTCACTCCTACCCTTTGCTTCCAAGCTCCTAGACCCTCTTTGCCTGTTCTGCCCTAGCTAATGCCCCAGTGGATTCTTCCTGCGCTTTCTTCAGAAATGAGGTTAAATTCCACTTCTCGACTACCAGCTCGCCCCTCATTTTTTCCAGTTCTGTACATTTGGCTTCCAACTTCTCTACCTTTTTTCCTTCTGCTTCGTATTTCTGCCTAGTTTCTCTCAACAAATCCCGCAAATCCCCACAAGCACGCCACAATGCCAATGCGCACATGCATCCCTTTTACTGCCTTTGGGCTTAAACTTCTGGCAATACCCATCATATGCCTTGCTAACTGATGCCACCAGGACCTGGGTCTTAAAGCATCCCGGCTTCCATGGGCACTCCCCCTTCTCTGTTGCCCATTTCTCTAAGTTAGCTATCCCTGGCTCCTGGCGAAGCATCTCGTCAACTTCCCATGAGTTGCTTGCTTCCCCAGAGCCCAGGCTAATGCCTCCCCCTTGTACAACCTCCTCATTCCAATAGTACGCCCCCCGGGTGGCTGACACAGTCACACCTCAACATAGTTTTATCAGTCAGGAGACCCCTACCAGGATCCCCAGACATAAGGCTGTCCAGGCAACTCCCATACCAATAGTTTCCAATGACCCCCCACCCAACATTATGGGTGAGAGACCCCAATACTCCCAGGACTGGCTATGTGCCTCCTGAGACCACCATGCACCCAACATCTTCACAAAACCTTAAGGCTTCCACGCTCACGCTAGTGGGACCACAAGTTTAAAGTTCAAAACTGCTCCACACTTGCCACTGCAAGTTTGAGTTTCCCAATTCAAATCCACTCCACACTTGTCACTTCACAAGTTCGAGCTTTCATAGATTGCCTCACACTTGCTACTGGAAGTTCAGGACTTTTCAAAACCGCTCCACACTTGTCACTACAAGTTTGAGCGTTCAAAGTTCAAAACTGCTCCACACTTGCCACCGCAAGTTCGAGCTTTCCTAAATTGTCTCACACTTGCCACTGCAAGTTCAGGACTTTTCAATCACAACCCACAACCCCAGACACTTCCTCCCCAACAACCCAGACCCCAAATCCTTAAATCCACAGGTCCAGAGAGGAGAAAGGAGATAGAAAATGACACAGGAAAGAGATAGAAATATGGGGGGTTTGGCTGACTGCAGCTATGTATGCCTCCGTGGACAATCCTGCATGGATTACCACGTGCCTGCCCGCATTCTCCACCAATCTGTTAACATGACTCGTGACTATTGGGGGTTGGGTACCCCAATATCCACCGTTTCTTAAACTTCGGGGGGAGTTAGCTTAATGACTTACACCGGGGTCTCCACGTATTCAAAAGGATCAAGCTGAGGACAGTACGCGCTACAGGCAGTTTATAGAAAGAGAGAGAGAGAGACAGGTGTTCAATAACAACAAGTTTATTGCTATACAAAACAGAGAAACACAGCCCCAGTCTGGCTGGCAGGATTTAAAAGGGGAAAACACAAGTGGCTTGCAGGGAGTTTGGTAGGAGAAGGAGGGGGGGTCCGGTGTCGGCTCAGCGATGGGGAGCGAGAGAACGTGAACGAGGGAGAGAGAGAGGGGGGAGAGAGAGAGAAAGAGAGAGAGACAGGGCTTCCCCAGTTGGCTGGGAAATTCTGGACCTGTGGTTACCTTTTCTTGCCTGTAGAGACAGGACAGGCGGTGAACGGATCCAGCGGAGTTCGGGGGATGGAGGAAAAAAGAAGGGGCAGACCAGAGTCTGGGAGATCTCTCAACTCAGACACGCACAGAGTGACCTGCACGTATCTGGGTCCCAAGATTTCTCAAAGGTTGATGGGAAAACCAGGAGCAGTTATTGGATACTAGACAAAGGGGGTTGGGAGGCTACGAAGGGTCATTTGGGGTGTACAATGGGCTAACGAGGGGAGGTTACTTCCATGACAAAAAGGGCTATACTAGATGCACCAGATACCTTTTACACAGGAGGTAAGAGTAAACAAAAAGTGAAGGGAGGGAAGGAAGGGCTTAACAACAGGCTACAGGATACAATGAATGTGTGTCTGGTTTCTCTTGGGGAATACAGAGATAGGGTGTTGCTACACTGGGTCATGGCTACCAGTCCTTTGTTACAACAGGGTGAGTCTCTCTCCTTAACGACTCCATTCTTTATTCAGGGAGCTCTCCCTTCTAGTCTTTTTCTCAGCCTTAGACTGGTATTTTTCCATGAGTGGTCCCTTTTTGCTAGGAGCTAGGGTGGTTGGGCCTGATCCTTATTTTCCATGCCCCCCCTTCCTCTTGCATCCAGTGTTGGGCTTTCCCCAAGCCTCCTTGCCCTTGGTTACCCCTGTGGGCTTTACCAATCCCTGGGTCCAAGTCAGTTGGCTATCACAAAAAGAGGGGGGGTACATCTGTTCTGGGGGGGACCAGGAGTCCTGGCTAACAGGCAGCTGAAATCATCCACTTCGCCCATCGCTTTGACCATGTACAGCCCCTCCTCTCCACCCTGCACTGGCTCCCTCTACGGGAACGCATTCAGCACAAGCTCCTAGTCTACATCTCCAAGGCTCTTCATGGCCTTGCTCTCCCATATCTCTCCGCTCTTGTATCCTACCACGTCCCTTCCTGGGAACATCGCTCTTCCTCTGCCCCCACCCTCATCTGCCTGCAAACCCCTTGCTCCTCTAAATGTCTTTGTCCCTTCTCTCTTGCTGCCCCCTCATGCCTCTCCTCTTCTCTCTTCACTGGCTCCCCCTTCCTGAACGTATCCTGTTTAAACTCCTGGTAGTCACGTTCAAAACACTCCACGACCAAGCTCCCCCTTACCTCTCAGACTTAATCTCCCTACGCACTCCTGCATGCGCTCTCCGCTCTTCCTCGGTCCCCTCCCTCACTCTCCCTCGTTTCTCCTGCTCACCTAATCACCTTCGACTCTTCTCCCTCGCTGCCCCCCATGCCTGGTATTCCCTCCCTACCCACATCCGCCTTGCCTCCTCCCTCTGCTCCTTTAAATTCCTCCTCAAGACCCACCTTTTCCTCGCTGCCTTTCCCAATGCCTGCTAGTCGTTCCCTGTATACTTACTGTCTGCCCTCCTCTGCTGACTGCTGCAACCTGATTGTAACCAAGCCAAGCACACGCACCTGAGACTTCGCATCCGCCTGAATGTTTGTCTGTCTTCTCCCGTCTNAGCACACACACCTGAGTCTTCGCATCTGCTTGAATGTTTGTCTGTCTTCTCCCCAGTCTCTCCCACTGTCCCCTCTCCCTGTCTCCCCCCCTTCTGTCTTTTAGATTGTAAGCCACAGGCAGGGACCGCATCTATGTTCTGTACAGCACCAGGTCACATGACTGGCGCTATATAAATGTTAATAAAATAATAATAATAATAATAATAATAATAATAATAATAATAAATGCCTGGAACTGCCTCTTGGGATACATTCACTCCTCTCCCTCCTTCCCAACTTTCAAATCCCTCCTGAAAACCCACCTCTTCCGTCAGGTCTTCCCTAGCTTCTCATGAGTGATACTGTATCTTTTCCCCCTCACTCAGAACCTAATTCCCTGTAACTAAGCAAATCACATGAGCCTGCAACTTCTCAACCTCATGAATGTACTCTTGTCTTTCTGGATGTTTACCTCTCCCTCATATCCCCCTCCCTTGTCTCTCATTGTAAGCCACTTAGGGGTAGGGACCTGTCTCTGACTGTGGATTGTACAGTGCCAGGTATATTGCTTCTGCTATATAAATAATAAAAGTAATAAATAATAATAACATGCTGCACTTGTAGGGGCATGTGGAGTTGTCGACGGTCATGTCACACCCCTGAAAAACATCCATGGAGCTGTCTATCTGGCAGAGTATCACAACTTACTTTAGTTGATTAACTGGCATTGGCGACTTGAGATGAAAAACTCAACTGCAGCTTTGCGTATAAGGGACAGAGAAGAACTCCACAATCTGGGACAAGTGAAGAGAGAGAATGCCCCTCACCAAGGAGTAACAGCAGCTGCTATTTTGTTATTCTGTAGCTGCTAGTACAGTGTAAGGAGTGGAGTTACCTCTGTGGTTTTGGCACTGCCCCCTTCTCCATATCAGGTAGTTCAGGGAACAGGATTCCAGTAATGGAACTCCTGTGTCTCCTTCTAAGGCTTCATCTTACCCTTTCTCAGTCACATCCATACCTAACCTCCCCAGATTATTGCACATACCTCATTCATGCACCAGAGCTGAGGAAGGTTCCCTGCTCATGGGGCCCTTCACAGTCATGAAGATGGAGGGAGAGTTCATCACTGGAATCTCTTAATTTTCTAAGCTCAGCTCTTTTCCTGTTTTCCCAGATGCCTTCTTTGCAATAGACCTGTCTTGGTTGCTTCATCAATTATTTTGTGGCACTTTTTTTTTTTGCTTTTTTACATCTGTTGAAATCCACTAGCAAATCATTTCCCTGCTAAAACCCAATCCTCCTTCTTCCTCCTCCCCATATACTCTATCGTGACCTGGAGTTAGAGCAGGGCATGGAATGCTGGTTAAGGACAGAGACAGACAGCCAATCAAGGGTGGCATAAGTGAAGGGAAGGGCTTGGAAAGAGAAGAATTTGAAACTAGAAGGAACATTGGGCAACTGAGGAAGATATATCTAGCAGAGAAGCTATAGTCAAGGGGTGGGGGACCTCAGGCCCCAGACGGAAATGCAGCAAACAGCTTGTTTTATTTGGTCCCTAACCTTTCCAGTTCCTGGATCTGGTCCCTGGATCCAGTTCCTACCTCCAAGCACTGAAAGACTGAGGTCAGGGTATGGGATTAGAGATGAGGGTCTGCACACAAGGATAGAGGACAGATCCATGGCACAGATCCATGATCTGAACATTCTTTTTCCTGAGCACACTCCTTAAATACCCCCATCCACAGCTTCTATGCAGTGCTCAAGGTTCGTACAAATTTTCAAAGTGACCCCAGGAATAAAAAAGTCCCCTACTCCTGCAATAGACTGTAAATTGTCTACAAAGACCTGCAACTGAAGGAGGACCATGGCTGGGAGCTGTGTGTGAAGGAACGATGTGGCTGGGAGCCTGCATCCTGGGACCTATTATTATTATTATTATTATTATTATTATTATTATTTATTTAAGCATTTATATAGCTCAAGCAATATACCTGGTGCTTTACAAAGTAATGGAATAGACACAGTCCCTACCCTACGACTTACAATCTGAGAGATGGAGGAGGGGAGGGGGAGATTATTATTGCTGAAGGAGTTCACATGGTAGGAGATGATAATTATTTGAGGATATCGAGTTACACTCAGTGTAGGACAGATAAAGGAAAGTGCATTTGGGTTAACAACACATAATGAAAAATACAAATTTGCTCAATGCATAATTAGCTTGTCAGACTTGTTGCCAGAGGACGATGTGAAGGCCAATAGCATAGCTGAGTTAGAACAAGGATTGGATAAGTTCTTAGAGAGTAAGCTCATAAATGACTATTCATCAGATTGGTCTTAGGATGTAGCCTCTGGCTGTTGGAAGCTGGTAATGGATCACCCTACCTCCCCACCCAGGGATCACCTACCTTGAGCTCCGGGCGGCAGCGGCGGTCCGGGGGCTTCAGGGCTGGCTGTGGCTGCCGGCTTCAGCACGCTACTAGGCCTTCCAAGGAACTTCGGAAGTTCCCCGGAAGGCCTAGTAGCATGCTGAAGCCGGCAGTCACAGCCAGCGCTGAAGCTGCTAGACCGCTGCCGCTGCTGCCACCCGGAGCTCAAGGTAGGCATGGCAATGGCATTAGGCAATCCCTGGGTGGGGAGGTAGGGTGATCCCTGGGGTGGGGTGTGTGTTAAACCACCCCACACCCCAGGGATAAGTACAGTACCGGTACTTACCTGCTGCTGGTGCTGGCTCTGGGTCGTTGGCGGGTGGTGACAGTTCCCCATTGAAATCAATGTAAAAGATCCGGTACTGGTAAACCGGTATTAATCCAGTAAGCCATTTTTTAAAATCTGGGAACCAGTAAAACCAGTACCCGGTATTTGCCCTGATGTCCCATCCCTAGTTGAAAACTTCTGTGAAGCAGCCAAATGTGGCTACTGTCCGAGACAGGATTTGTGGCTTGATGAACCAGTGGTTTTACAAGTTCTTAAATGTGTAGTGCTTCTGTTTATATAAAGGTTTTTACAATTCATTACATTTTATTTCCTTGTCCTTCTCATTAGCTCCTGCTTTTATATATAATATGTATTGTTGACGTTGGAACGTTTATATACCCTGTCTCTGGCTGTTCTCATAATTTAAGGAACCTGAATCCATCCCACTGAAGCCTTGTTAAACAGTTGAGTGGGGTATAAAAATTGAAAGCAGTGGTCTGTGGGGAAGGATAAGCAGATGAAAACTGGCTGCTGTCCTTATGACCTTGGTAACCTTTGTGACAAGCCATATGTTTGTTTATACATACGGTAAGGTTAAGCTATGTAATGTATCCCTTCCCAGAGAGCTAAAAAAGAAATCTCATATTTCAGTTTTAAGAAGGCAAATCTCAAGACTGTGATGTCAGAACCATGAAACTGGGTTTATTATTAAGCCTTGTGTTTATAACTTACTGGCAACTGCCATCAACATGTAGGCAAGCTTCTGGGCCTGATAACTAGAACTGTAATGGATAGCAAAAAAATTATCTGTGTTTTAATATCCGGTATTCCAGATAGCCTGGTGGTCATTTGGTAACCCTCTGGTAACCATGAAGGTCACCTCTCTAGTAACCACAGAGGTTAACCTGCAAACGGGAATACCCGATATTACCATTTACGATTACCAAATTGCCATTTCCTGCATGACTCTTTCCCACATTATCTCAAAACCAAACCAGTCCAGATAGAGTGAGGGAGTGAAAACAAAAGGTCAAATTGTAATTAAATGGTACTGCAAGTTCCAACATCAACAATACATGTTATATATAAAACCAGGAGCTAATGGGAAGGAAAATGAAATGGTAGCTGGCAAATGGTAATCCAGTTTACCATTTAACCACTGAATATTAAATTTGATACCATGATATCCGGCCATGATATGGTAGCAGTTACTTATCCATACCATATCCATACCATGATATGGTAGCAGTTACTTTGTGAGATCCACTGCAAATATGAACATAAAACAATCCCATATAGAAAAAATAACTCCTTACATCCACCTTGCACTCAATGCCCTGGGTGTAAAAGGTTACACAAGGAATAGTAAATTCATAAATGCTCATGCTGTTCTTTATTGGACAGCATAGAGCAGAGCATCCTTAACTGTGGATCAAGACACCAAGTTCAGTCAAGCCTTCTTCAGGTAGAGGCCATTGGTATTTTATTTAGTTTGGATGTGCTTTCTTGCTGTCTGGGGTCACAGAATTATACTGAAGTCTCAGAATGGGGCCGTGCAAGCAAAATGTTTGGTATCACCAGCTTAGAGGTCACTGAGCATGCTATAAATCTCTATGACTTTCTATCTCGTACCAAAGTTGTCCTGTTCTGAGGTGGGAATCTGATGGGAGTTAGGATGATGATACTTAACTCACATGCCTTGAAGAAGGCAGCATTATCTCTGTGGCCATTTTAGGGTCAAATTTGAAAATGACTTGGCCAGGTAGCCTTGAATAGGACAGCGAGCAGTACCTCCATCTGTTGTTTTTGATCTGGAGTGTCTCCCTCCACCTCTGTTCTCATAAGCAGGGAGAAGCAGGGGTTAAATCACTCCTTTCTGCAGCTGTACTACTGTGGATGAGGTGGAACCTTGCAAAGGGGTTGGGGGCTGGAATAACAAGCAGTCACCTGATGCAGATACTTTATGAAAGACCGGTAAACAAGAAAGTGTTGTGGGTTGCTGGGACAGGAGAGAACTGTGCGGGAGAAGAGGGAAAGCAAAGGAGATTTCTCTTGGTCTGCGCAGACAGGCATTAATTATTAATTATTATTTTTTATTATTATTATTATTATTATTATTATTATTATAAACAATTGTATAGAAAAGAAACACAAAACAAGTTACATTGTCTCCATCATAGAGTGTGCATTGGGTGGTCTTGCCAAGTCAAAGGATCCATGGGTAAAGTATTTGCCATGCTCCAGAAATCCCCAGCTACCAGCCAAATGGTTGTGGTGTGAAAGGAGCTCTTTTGTTTGGGTTTAAGTGCAATTTTGGGTGTACACAAACAAGACGATAGCCTTCTGGGGTCCATGTTCATCTGTGCAGCCCCCCTCCCCCCCGCCCCATCTCATGTGTTTAGTGTGTATAACAACCTAATAGATGGACAGACCCCACTCACAGGTTTAGTGCAACAAATCTAATGCACATGCAGGTGTTCTTCCCCGCTGCATAATTGATGGGACGCGGACATGTGGATGCACACTAGCTCACATTCACAACCAGATTGATGGGAAATGAACACATGGGCACACATTAACCCACATTGGCCCACACAGCATGCTCCAAGATCCCACTGTAAAGGGGGCTGTGTGTCTCGTGGGTGATGGCCATGTGGACGGTGGGGGTGAACACTTAATTAACAAGCAGGTAGTCACCAACCTGTTGGCTATCATGGTCTATTGTCTCATTTGTTAGCATCCTTCAAGCAGTAATTTGTCTGCTCTAGATTGTGGTGGAGGTTAAATAAGAGCCCAACAGCCCCAGGAACTAGAGAAGCGCAAAGGTAATAAGTATTTGACCTTTTCTCATCCTTAAACTGTGCAGTTTTTGACATGTTGGAGGATCTGGCAGAAAAGCCCAAGCAATGGCTGCTCTTCATCCATCAGCCTTAAATGACTGATATATATTTAAGTATCTTTAATTGCAGAGCTAATGACCTGCAAGTTGCATCCATACCAGACAATGATACTTGCTTTGAATACAATCCACTGTATGTCTGTCTATGCCACCCTAAAGCAAAATGTGAATAAGACTGTGGAAGCATTTGAATTCCAAGTTCCAGTTTTCAAAAGCACCCTTGTGATTTAGATTCCTAAGACTCCCCCAGCTTAGACCACATTCCTAAACAGACTAAACCTCTTGAAATCAATAGTCTTACATGGAAGTGTGCTTAGGATTGTCTAGGCTTATAACAATATTCCGGCTTAGAGTCCATTTCTGACAGATCCAGCCATTCCAATCAATCTAACAAAATGCGGATTGGATCCCCATTTCTCCAGAATGATCAGATTGATTCTGCCTAGAGCTGAAATGGGTAGTTTGGGTACTTAATTTAGTACCCACGGGTAATACCCACTTTTTCTAGTACCATTTTGGGTACCCCAACTACCTGAAAAATCCATAATTTCCATTGCCGATTAACCAATTTTTTAGCTACCAATTGGCAAATCATGATGGAAAACAAAAAAAATCAGAATGGAAATTTGAGGAATCGGAACTGGAAGTGAATATTCCAGGACCAGAAGTCGATATTCCAGGACTGGAAGTCAACATTCAGGGAATGAATCAGGCACTAATTAGTACCTGACAGTTGTGGATTGATTTGGGTACTGGAAATTCCAGGAGTATACCAGTTTTTACAGGTACTCGATGGGCCATTTTTGGAGGACTGCCAAATCTTATAAAGGTTGCAAAGGCCGTTAGGCACGGGTGCCTTTTCCCTCCTTTTCTTTTTAACTTTTATATTAATGATGCTGTGGATGCCTTGTTGGAAACCACTCCTCCCTCCCCCCAATTGGGGCACACCCACTGTCATTACTTTTATACACAGATGACATGGTGCTCCTGTCTCAAACATACATAGAGATTAAAAGATTATTCAAAGATTTTTTCAGCCTATTGTGTGGATGAGAACATTTGGATATTAATTATGATAAAACAAAAAACTTTGTCTTTGGCAGTAATGCTAAAAAGGCAAACTCGTTTTTGAATGGTCATCCCATTGAGCAAGTTAAATCTTTTCAATATTTGGGAGTTCAATTTTCACAAACTGGGACCTGCGGGTTGCATTATGCAGGAGTCAAAAAAAGGTAACTGAGATTGATGGAGGTGGCTTTTTATTTTACAAGTTGCTATGCAGGTACTCTCGTGGAACCAGCACTAAAAGTTTTTAGGGCTAAGGTAATTTCACAAGTTCTGTATGGGACAGAGATTTGAGGAGTCAAGGACTTTTCCAACCTAGAAATAATTCAGAACATCTTCTTGTGGAAGCTGTTAGCACCCTCCAAATATTCCCCAGCTGCTATGACTAGAACGGAGTTAGGAGTATCTTCTCTCCTCCAGAGCGTTTGAAAGACTGGTGAGTTTGGGGGGCAAGATCTCACGTATGAACCCTGCCAGACTGCTGTGGCTCTGCCTGAAAGAACAATTTGAAAATGCTACACCTCAGGGATCTTACTGGTTTGATGATATTCATCCTGATTGAATAACTGGGGATTCATTGAGTTTGGCCTAAATATACATCTACCCCAACATAACCTGTCACAAATGTTTTGTAATCATCCGATTGCTTTAACTGCTGTAGTTTGTTTATTGTGTTATTGATATTTTACCATAACAGCTTTTTGCTAAATGGAAATAATTTATACTTACTTACAGGTACTCATTTCAGCTCTAATTCTGCCTCCTATTGCAAATACACAAAATGGTGGCATGATGCAGTTCAAATTTCGATCAGAATTCTGCCACAGCTTAAATCTGTAGCGAAATTCTGGCCAATGTTCTGAAAATGCAGAAAAGCTCTACAAAGACAGAAACACTGTTTCAGTTCAGTCTGGGATTTGAGACCTTAGATTTTTCTGAATACCTGCTGGTGGTAGTTACATTTAGCCAAATAGTCAATATAGCCAAAATAGCTAAATAAAAGTCATGTTTGAATTCTTGCTATTTTTTCCAACTCTCTTGTAATTGCTGCTATCAGAGATCCACATGTGCTTCCTTTACACTGAATGTTATTATTATTATTATTATTATTATTAACAAACATTTATATAGCGCCAGCAGTGTACCTGGCACTTTACAAAGTAATAAAATAGACAAGGTCCCTGCCCCTAGGGCTTACAATCTGAGAGACAGGAGCTGGGGGAGAGACATAGGAAGGGGAACAGAGGGAGAGACAAGGGGTCTAACATTCATGAAGATGAGAGGTCTCAGGTGCACGTACTTGGCTTGGTTACGATGAGAATGACAGCAGGCAGGTCCATGTGGCAAGGATAAGGGTAAACAGATCATAGGATAAGGGTAAACAGAATGGGGGGGAAAGTCTTGCCCCTCTAAGAGGTATTTTTCTGGGTACCAATCTGTCCAAAGATGTTGGTACGGTAAGCTACAGGAAAACTGGCAAGGCTGTGGGGATTGGGTATCTGAGGGGAAAATGGTACTCTAGTGTCCAACTCCTGTCAGGGCCAGTCTTAGAATTTGTGCGACTCAAGGCAAGAATAAAATGTGGGGACTCTGGTGGCCCCACCCCCTTAGGCACAACCTCTGCGTTACCTTGAAGATAGTCATGTTTGGGGCCCTACTGAGAGGGAGTGGTGCCCCCACAACTTGTCCTGGTGAAAACAGAGGTCACTGCAGGGCCCTCAGAAAGAACAGGGCCCGGGGCAGCCACCCCAGGTTGCTGTGTGGTAAGGCTAGCCCTGACTCCTATTGATGTTCAAGGAAAGTTGCTACCTTTCTCTTCCTTTGAAAACACTAACCTATAACCCTTACAGATTTCGGATGACATAAGTGGAAGTTTGGCCTGAGCAAAGTCTTCAGGTTTGGGCCCTAAATAAAGATGGATTAAGGGCTTAACTTTGAAAACCAGCCTGCACATTAAATGGTCAGGAGATCTGAGGAGCTCACAAAGAATGCTATTGTCTCAGCATATGTACTCTAACCTCTGCGATAGCTTTCCATCTGTTGCCAGCAACCGGGGTTGAGAGAATGCATTTGTGTTCAGCAACAGCAGCTACCAGTAGGAAAATAACCTGAGATAAGGAAGAAAGGAGTGAAATTTCCAATTAAAAGCTCAATTCTGTCACAGCTGCCCTCCTTTCCCTGGCTTCACAGCTTCGCGGGAGTGAGAGAAACAGTGGGGCTTTCCTCTCGCACTTACCGAGCTCACACCGTTGCTTCGATATTGTGGCGTTTACAGGCTCCGCTGTCTGTTAGAAATGACATCTTGAACAATTATAAAACCTTAAGATCAGGTAGAGCTTTTATTCTATGAATATCAATGCAATTTTCTTGGAGGCACGTCTAATGTGACCACATCTCACCCTCCTTTACTTCCCTCAAGCCGTACGCAGCCCACACTTCTCCTTTAATTGTTAGCAGAAAAGGAAGCGCTCGCTGCTTCCCTAGGCTATCTGGCTTTTGGGCTTAGGGGTTTTTCATGATTCACACAGAAACATTTAATTTACAGAACTGACACATTAACTCTGATGGCCTGGGAGAATAAATGAATAATACTGTATGCTTGCTTGCTAAACAACCTGAACGTTTTCCCAAAGATTTTTTTTTTTCCTTTTAATTGAAACCATTTATCATTTTGAATGTAGAATGTATTCATTAGAAATCAGCTTCTCCGAGGGGGATGCATGGCTCAGAAGATTACTCGTGGGATACAAAGCCTTTTACCTCTAGGTCACCAGTTCCAGAATCTGGTCAGTTCAGTAGTGATCAGAAGAAATTGTTACCTTCAATAGCTGTTTGATGGCCTAGCTAAAATGACCCTGTGGTATCGGCTGAGTTCTTTATGGAGAGATACCACCACAGCACAAAAAACATTGTTTCCGTTAGCACATTTCCAAACAAATTCAGCACAATTAGGCCCTTACGTAGTAAATGGCTGCCTGTATCAAAACAGAGAACTGAGTTCCTGTTTAGAGCTGACTGCAAAACGGGATAATGTGTTGGGAAAAAATAGTGATATTTAAAAGCAGTTTCCATTTTTGTCTCAATCAAAATTGGCCCACTATCTATATTTCATTAGATTAGTCCCAATAATAGTTTAAACTAAAATTTACTTAATTTTATCAAAATTTGGGCCAAAATTACAATAGATCTTTTTTCTTTCATTTAATGCAAACTGCCATTTCTTATTGGAAATTTTTCTTCCATTGCAATAGTGATGGGAGAAATGGTTTTGATTAAAGTAAACATGAAACTAAAAGGTCAAGAAAATTTGCTAACAAAGAAACAAACAAAAAATCAACCTGTTCTGCAACTTTTGGAGGGGAACATTTTCATTTTAAAATATTCTGATTCATTTTTGATCAACCATGTCCATATACCTTGCTCCAGAAGATGGGAAGTTAAAGTCGCCAGTTAGGACTATTTCTGACCCCATGGCAACCTGGCCAAGGAGTTGCTGAGCACTTGGAAATTAATGGAATGTATTGGGAATCTAGACACATGCTTGTTTCTATTAATTACATCTGATCTGTACTCTCCAAAGAGTTCATCAAAGAAACTTCCCATCCTTGAACTTTTTCTTGGAGGTTTCAGGGGCAGCTGGTGAGTTTTGAGGTTGGAGGGGCAGTAAGGCTGGCGAGCCTAGGGATGGAGCCAGGGCAACAGTAAGCCAGTGGCATGGCATAAACCAGCAGCGAGGAGTTCCCAGGGTTAACATTGGATGGACATTACATTACTTAATGCTGGGAACGCTGCTGTGTGAAGCACTGCCGCCGGGGGACAGAGAACCCTCTTATTGGGGTCCCGTACACTCTCTTTCCCACTGGGTCCAAATTAACCATAGTAGGTTAAAAAAATAGATCACGTTGTCATCGCCTACCTTTATCCTGAACCCTCGAGTCCTCCATGCCACCAAAGCAGGCTCCCTGGCCCCTTCCTCCAGCAGACCAGCATCAGCTCCAAGTTACAAAATGCCCACCCAAGCACAATCTCTTTTTTTAAAGTCTGGCCCATGCCTGCCCAAGCACAATTTGGCAACCCTACCCATACTCCCAGCCAGAGTCCCCCTACTCCCCCAGTGCCTGTGCACCCCACTCCACATCCCCCCTCCCATTGTCTCCAAGTGCACACCCCTCCCCCCCATTCCCGTGTCTCCCAGTCCACCCCAATTCCATTCCACAGTCCAACTGCCCTTCCCCCACCCCCATTCAGTCTTCATTCCCCCACTCCCCCCCCCCACTCAGCCCCANCCCCATTCTGGGCCCATTCATGGCTGTCTCCCAGTCCACCTCCCCCCCCCAGCCTGGCCCCCTTTTCCCCAGTCTCACATTCTCCCACAATTTAATACTACTCACCCCACTTCACGCAGCAGGAATCCGTCTGGGAGAGTGCGCTCCACTCCAACCACGCCAGGACAGTCACTCTGCACTCCACAAAATGGTGCGGACGCCAATGCACGCAGATCAGCAGAGCATGCATGTCCTCCTCACAAAAAACCAGTGCTGCCTGCCTGCCCCAGTCATGAGGATCCAGCACGCGCAGGCGCAAAATCGCCTGGGCATTTGCATTCAACGTCCAGGTGCTGTTTAAAATTGAGCCCATAGGGCTCAATGAAAGCTCGCCCTCTCCGGCTGTCTGGGAAACTGCAGTTTCCCATACACGTGCTTGGGTGGCTCCCCCTGCCACCTGAGCACGTTCCTGTGGTTTTGTCTTTGGAGAAACTCTAACAATCCCTAAATTGGTTTAGTTTGCAGTCCAAAATTATTTTCCTCCTACACGGCAGGGCTATAATATAAGCCTGAGATAAGAAAGCCAAGCTGGGTAGCTACTTATTTGTTTTTTTACATTGGGTGTTTTTAGATGGACCCAGAGGCAGCCCACCCCCGAAGTTGCTCCGGGGGTGCACCCCCACATCCACCCACTCCCAGCTCCTCCTGGGTCCACTTTAGATGGACCCAGTGGGTTCTCCTGGCTACAGTCCACCTGTGTGGTACCCTGCCCCACACCACAGAGTCGCAGGCAGATGACCCTATGCTCTAGGCTGGGACCTACAACCCTAAGGTCCTTTTCACATGTGCCGGGAGGAGCTGAGGTGTGGGGGGATGGGTGTGCGCCATGGTCCATCATCAGTATGTGGACGGCCGGTTACACAGACGCACACCCATCTCCACCAATCTGCACACATGGAGGCATCCCTGTTTTGTCCATTACCTCTGTGCATGGGGGATCGGTGGAGGTGGGTGGAGATGGGTGGAGCATGGGAGCGCACACGCACCCCCACCCACCTGTACTGGCGGTCACACAGACGCCCTCCCCCCCCCCCATGCCCATCCAGTTGCCTGCATGGGCAAGAGAGGGGGTGTCTCGTGTGAAAAGGGTCTTTGATGTTGCTGGGGCAGTGGTCGGCCAGGAGGGGAGCTACAACGTGGGTCTGCTGAACAGGCAGACAGCAGATCCACTCTGGGCCAGTGACCTAGGTTTGACCGGCCTGCTCTACTTCCATGTCTGGTGGGACAACTTCAAACAGACTGGCCAGCCTGTTGGCACTGCCGCCCCTGGAGCTGTGGTCTGTCTGTTTACACCCATTGTCTCCAAGGAATAAATATTCTCCAGTCAGAATTTTGCTAACTTTTTTGCTGATGGTGCATGAGGGAGAATGGAATCTGGAGTTCAATAATGGGAAAGGGGTCTCTATCACTGAAGCAAGCAGCTGAGACTCAGAAAATGCACCGTCGCTTTTCTAATTAGTCCCCAAATTCTGCACGTAGATGCGCATTAGATTAAATTCATTCCAGTGCAAAAGCATAAAACCTCTTAAATCCCAGACAATTACTTTGCTTGGGTCCAACAGGACCAGGGGACACTGTGTTTGTCTCCTGCACTGGGATGAATTACTGCAAGGAGCACTAAAATCCTGGCACACCTTGCTGTCCCGTTGCAGCAGTTCCAGCATGATACCTTGGCTTCTTTTTTTCTCATGAATACTTGCTGCATAATGATTCAAGGGTATGACAAGGTGTGCCAAGGCTTCAATGCACATCAACGCATTCTCAAGGTGAGGAGAAAATAAGGGTAATCATCTCATATGCTTAAAGGCAGCTATTCACCCAAAGCACAAGGCCGATGCCCACTCTGCTAAGTTAATGTATTTTGCTTAAAACCTACCATCATGTCAGTGAATAGCAAAGATCCATTCATGTGTGAGTCTAACAAACAATGCTTGAGAAACAATGCATTGATGAGCTATTTTGATGTTTCTTAACAGTGCATTGAGTATCTACCTCCAAAGAGGTCTAGGGCAAAAATAAGGCCTTGAATTTCCAGGCAGAAGTATTTTTGCAGGTGTTTAATATCATTAGGACTGGGTGAACGTCACTCCATCCAAGTCGGAATGTTTGGCACTGAAGCAAAATGTTGGAAGACAGATTTTTAGGGGCAACATTTTATCTGCTTCACAAAGATGTTTCAGCTCTTAGCTAAGTCATATTTGCAAAGGGTTTTGAGATTTTATATAAATGCAAATTATTATTTTCATGACAGTGGAACTCTTTCAGACGTGCAGTAAACAGCACTTACAAGAGCTGTTGGCTTGATGCAAAGGTGAAGAGTGCGTGCCCAGATGACATCTGCAAAGGCGCCGCGTGCCTGATTGAGCTTGTCAGTGCACTGACAGGTGCACTTTACCGACCTGAAAAAAAGAGGTTGGTAGAGCGCGCCTGTCAGTGCGCCATGACGAGCAACTATGTGACCATGACCATGACTATGTGACTATGTGACCATGATGAGCAACAAGTTCCAGCGTAGACCAAAGACACTGCGGACTGACAATGGAGGTGAGTTCACAGGAAAGGAAGTAGAGGACTTCCTGAGACTCCATGGAATTGAGCACCAAAAGACAGTGTCATATACACCCGAGCAGAACAGAACAGCTGAAAGGAAAAACAGAACGCTAACCGAAATGGTTAGATGCATGTTAACAGACTCTGGGCTACCAGAAAGATACTGGGGTGAATTAGCAGTTGCTGCTACCTACCTACAAAATCGGCTGTATTCTAGAACAGTGAGAAAAACTCCATACGAACTGTGGCATGGTCAAAAACCTAGTGTGGCCCACATCAGAGTATTTGGAAGTAAGACTTACATATATATCCCAGAGGAGAAATGTACCAAGCTGCAAAACAACAGTGGAAGGCATCCTCGCAGGATACAGTGAGCATTCCAAAGGCTACAGGATCCTGGATCCACGCACAGACAGAATAACCATTAGTAACAGTGTGACCTTTGTGGAAAACTCAAGCGACAGTGTGATGACTCTCCAAGGTCCAGGC
>QEPC01010959.1:2741503-2774962 GCA_003113815.1 Sphenodon punctatus | reverse complement strand
GACGTGGACACTTACTCCACTGCCCGCAGGGAGAAAGACTATAGGTTGTAAATGGACATTTAAAATAAAGTACAATGTGCAGGGAAATATTGAATGGTACAAGGCCTGACTTGTCATGAAAGGATACTCCCAGAAGTATGGAGAAGACTACGATGAAACATTTGCACCTGTAGTTAAGCACGCTACAATCAGAACATTGTTAAGTATAGCTGCCGGAAGAGGAATGCAAGTCAAGCATATGGACGTGAAAACAGCGTTCCTAAATGGTGAGTTGAAGGAAGATATTTACATGGATCAACCACCAGGGTTTGCAGACGTCAAAAGGCCGGATCTTGTATGCAAACTGCACAAAAGCATATATGGGCTTAAGCAGGCCGCCAGAGCATAGAACACTAAACTAAACAAGGTGCTCATGAGGGAAAATTTTACCAGGAGCAAAGCAGATCCCTGCTTATACACAAAGAGACTAAGGGGCAGGTGGATCTTGGTACTGATTTATGCTGATGGCCTTATTGTATGCTTTGAGCAAGTAGGGGATGTGTGTGAAACAATGAGAGCTCTACATCAGGACTTTGAAACTAAGGACCTGGGTAACATAACACACTCCCTTGGAATACAAATTGTAAGAGAAGACGACGGAAGCTATCTTCTCAACCAAAGACAGGCAATAGAAGAGATGATAGAAAGTTTTGGCATGGGGTGTGTAAAGGTAACAAATATCCCTATGGAAACCAGCTACCCAAAGGAGATCAAAGTACCGAGCTTATTGCTGCCAGACAATAAGCAATACAGAAAGGTGATAGGAAAGCTCTTGTACATTGCCACAGTCACAAGGCCTGACATTGTGGTGGCAAAGGGTATACTGTGTAGACAAGTCTCAGCCCCAAACCAAAGGGATTGGAATGCAGTGAAGAAGGTCTTAGGGTATCTGAAAGGGACTCTGCACCTCAAGCTATGGCTCCCAGCAACTTCCGTGTCAGACCTGATAGGGTACATGGACGCAGATTGGGCTGGAGACCATTCAGACCGAAAATCTACCAGTGGGTACCTATTTTTGTTTGGTGGAGGACCCATCAGCTGGTGCAGTAGGAAACAAGCCTCTGTGACACTTTCCTCGATGGAGACAGAGTACGTTGCAGCAGCACATGCCAGCCAAGAAATTATCTGGTTGCGACAGTTTCTGAATGATCTGGGGCAAAAATTGGACAGACCCATGCCAATCCTGGAAGACAACCAAGGATGTATAGTGCTGGCGCAAACAGAAAGAATCAACCCCAGAACCAAGCACATTGATGTAAAATACCATTTCCTGAAAGACTCACACCGCTTTTAAACAAGGCGCTGAAAAGCGTCTCCTGAGCCCCGTGTTGAGAGAAAAGCCGCGTGGAGAGTGTTTACACGCTCCCCGGGCTGCCGGAAGTGACGTGCTCCCCGTTGCCAGTGGCAGCGGCAGCTGGAGATGCGGTGCTTTGAAGAGGTGCATTCTGAAAGCCTCACTTTTCAGGCTTTCAGAACGCACCTCTACAAAGCACCGCATCTCCAACCGCCGCCGCTGCCAGCAACGGGGAGCACGTCACTTCCGGCAGCCCGGGGAGCGTGTAAACACTTCCTGCACCGCTTTTCTCTCAACGCGGGGCTCAGGAGACGCTTTTCAGCGCTTCGTTTAAAAGCAGTGTCACAGGAACAAGGACTCATAGATCTGCAATACTGTCCTATGGAGGATATGACAGCGGATGTGTTCACGAAGCCACTAGCAGGGGAAAGCCATCGCAAGCTATTAAGAAGAATGAACCTAGTGGGTTTGACTAGTGACTGTTGAGAAGGGGTTGTTGGATTGTGCAACAGTCACAAGTAAAAGTCCATTGCAGGTCCTGCAAGCTTAATCTGGGGCTTGTCCAGTAGGGGGAGGGTCAGGGGATGAAACAGCTTCTTTTCCTCCTTGTCTCCTCTCTTTTCCAGTCTCTGTCCTCCATCTTGTCCCATGCAGTCTGTACAGCATCTCTTCTGAGCTCTTAGTAAAGTTCTGTTTGGAAGAAACTTCTGCTGTGTGTTATTCAACAGAAAGCTAACTCTACAATAGTTCCATCAGTTCCTCCAACAATTCCCACAATGGGTGTTTTTACATGGATGTGGGAGTGCTTACCCCCGGAGCTAGTCCAGGGGTGCACCCCTGCATCCAACTGCTTGCAACCCCACCTGGGTCCATTTTAAACAAACCCGCTGGCTGCCACAGTCCATGGTCGGCCTGCACAGCACCACCCTCCCCCACACCATAGAGTTGCAGGCAGATCACCCACAAGTCTATGACATTGCCAGGGCAACTCCTGGCTGAGAGTGGGGTTGCAGCAGCCATCCGCCGAGCAGACGGACTGCCGCCCCACCTCTTGCCAGTGCGCCAGGGTTGAGCAGCCCTGTCTGCTGGCAGTACTCCTGGATGTTCTGGAGCACCGCCGGCAGGGCAGACCCGGAGCAGGGACAGCCTGCCCCACCTCTGCTCCGCCGGCACACTTGGCAGGCCACCATCAAACAGACGGCTTACCCAGCGGTGAGGCAGGGCAGAGGAGGGGCAGCTGTCAATGTGAAGATACCCAATGTTTCTGGGGTCAAGGGGTAACCCTTCAGCTCTGGCATCTCTTTTTTAAAGGAACAAGAGAAACAAAGCACAGGAAGGGGAAATGGTCAATGGTGGAGCCAGGAGCAGAATCCACATCTCCTGATTCCTGTTCCTGTGTCCTGTCCAACAGTTCATGCTGCCTCCTCAGAGACTAGTCTCTGAAAATATTAGAGGATTTGCTCTTGGGAAGGAGAGAGGAGGTTTTTGGAGGTTTGCCCTGGTGTAAAACAGTTCTCCTGTGAAGTGGTGGTGGCCCCTGAATAGACATAAATCCACTTGTACATTGTCTCCTTTAGTTGTGCTGATGTGGCACAACTAAAGACTGTCCTGGAATGACTCTTGCTTATCATTACTTCCACTGTTCTGCTTTTTGCACAGGTGTGTGCTCTGAAAATGAAAAAAAGCATAGATATCCTTGAAGCTAGAAAAAAAATCCTTGCATGTTTTCTGTATCTAATCCCCAGGAAAAATGAAAAGGCTGAGGTTTCAACGAACCTTTATCTGAAATGCAAACTAAAGAAGCAGCACTAAATGCTATTCATCCTGACAGGGAATAGTTGGAGATGAAGCCTGCACGCATGTGTACATTCCAGCCTACTGTCACTGGGTTATTACTACAGTGAAAGTAATGTCACTGACCTAGCCTTCGGCTAATTGGACATCCGCTGCAGTGACTCAAATTTGGATAAAAAGACAGAAGAGGCATCCTCATTAAAATAAGAAGGGAGGCAGGGGGGAACAACAACAGTCAGACACTGTAAGTTGTACATCTAAACACAGCTATCATGATCCCTGAGGATGAAAGGAAGGGAACGATGTTTCTTGTGCCTATCTTTATAAGGAAATGGATACAAGTTTATGAGGGCGGACTGGCCTGCCGTTCTGCATGCCACATGGCAAGCTGCTTTGAGGTAATAAACTGCAGTGATCAAAGTACTCATGCAGCATACAAAAGCAGCTACAAAGCCAACAAAGAAACAATGCTACAGCAAGCGACAGAGAATTAAACTAAGGAAGTGAGACAGTTACATTGAGTGTTTTCAGACATGATGCTAGCCCGCATTTCCACACTTTGACCCACGTAGAGTTGTGGACTACTGTCACATAAAAAAGCGCCGCCAGATGTTAGCCCGGGCCGTTTCCTGAGTTGTGTTGGCATGTAGCCTGGGCTTTGACTTGGTAACATCAGCAAGGGTTTAATTGGAAAAGCATACAAATGAAACACATACATGTCCATTCATCTCTTTGCCCCCTCCCTGGCCCAGCCACTGTCACTTTTCTACGGCGGTCGGGCTGAGTGCCAGCCAGAGTGATGGCTTCCACTAATGCCAGGGTAAGTCTGTGGTGGCAGTAGGAGCTGTCACATTTGTTTTCATCCATTGTGTGGTAAAGACTTCCCTGCAAACTTTGGGTTCAATCTTGGTTCTCCTTATATGGAAGGGGGAGGGGGAGTACATTCACTTAAGAACACAAAAGGCACAGAAATGAGGGTGCGATTTTATCAAAGACAAGAATTTTTCACCCAAGCCAGGGTGAAAAATCAAATGTAGGCAAGAGAAGAGATCAGAGAGGGAGATTCAGAGCAAGGGTTTAATTGGAAAAGCATAACATTAAAATGGTACAAATTTTGTCAATGGGTTGCTATTTTTAGCTAGGCAGGCACAGATGGCTGAGAAAAGAGAACATAGTGTAAATAAAAATGAAAGCAGAGACGTCAGCGTAGACATGAGCAATGGCTTTTTCCTGGGTAGGATAAGAGATATGCAGAAAAGCTTATGAGGCATCATTCATGAAACAATTAAAGCTAGATCCCACACTGTTGGAAAGAGTGAGCTGGAAAGGTAAAGTCGAGGGTTGGTGACCAAATGGCCGTTCTCCCCACAAAATGGATTATTTATTGGGTGACTTCATTTGCATTTCTCATTTGCTTCCCATCAGGTTTCCTGTAAAGATCAATAAATACACTACATGTCAGAAGTGATGGCACTGAATTTTTATCTTCTTGGTGGTTTCCTTGCAGCTTTGAAAGACCTGTGCAGCAAGAGTGATAGAAAGACATTGTAACTATTCTTTGAGGATGACTGTAAAGTATACCCAAGGCTTGTGTATGGCCGAAATCTTCATGACAAACTACATGAAAGGAAAGGAGGGAGGCAAAGGGAGCTGCACTGAATGCACTGAGAATGGCTTAGGGACAGTTACGACTTATGCTGTCCTGACCTTCAGTGGCTATTATGTCTTCTGGGAATCATCACCAACAACAGTAATTGTGATGAATGTGCTGCTGTGACCAGCTTTCATTGGTGAATCGTCTAGACACAAATGCATGATAACGGCCCTTTTTACACAGGTGGCACCCACACAGGAACACGCCAAAATCCAGTTTTTGAATCCAGACACGACTGAAATGATGATGGTTGGCTCAACCTGTGACCGGGGACGGGGGGAGACACTCCCAACATTGATGGTGTCCAGCCTCCCCTAGTTACTCAGTTTCACAGCCTGGGGGTACTCCTGGGTCCTGAGATATGCCTGGAATAGGGAGGTGCATGCCATTTTTGTTATATCGATAACGGAAATTGTCATTTTTGTTTTCGTTATTGCAATAACAAAAATGACAAAAAATAATAACGAAATCAATGATAACAAAAGTAGTTATTGATTTCGTTATTGCCTGGCAGGTGTTTTTTTGGATGGAAATGTGGAGAGAGAGGAGGAAGCAGACGTCTAGGAGCCAGAAACAGTGCTGAACTCTTGAATGGGGAGGGGAAGGACCTGATGGATGTATCTCTGGCCAATGAGCAGCGCAAGCAGGTCCCAGCAGTTGAATGGCACCCTGTGATTCCTCAATGCCTCTGCCTCCCAGAATCAATCAGGAGGGCTCTGGGGGAAGGCACTGCAACCCTTTATATTGTAGGGCTGGGCTGCTTCACTCTGTGGTAGTTCTCTTGCTTGTCAGGGTGCATTTGCAGAAGCTACTGGTGCTTGCCTACCCTACCACCCAGTTCCCTTCCCTGTCACCCAATCCTTATTCCTTAGGCAGATAGATAGATAGATAGATAGATAGATAGATAGATAGATAGATAGATAGATAGATACTAGGCTGTTTTATTGTATATATTAGGATTATAGGACAGGAATATTTTGTATTATACAAAGGTTGAGTTTAGCTTAGATTCTGTATATATTATATAAATATTATTTAAATCTAATCACTCTACTCCATTCTTCTCCTCCTTGACCTCTCTGCTGCCTTCGATACTGCTGACCATTCACTCTTGCTGGACTCACTTCACTCCATTGGCTTCAGTGACTCAATACTCGACTGATTCTCCTCCTACCTCTCTGACAGCTCCTTCAATGTGTCTCTTGCCAACTCCACCTCCTCCTCCCTTCCCCTCTCGGTTGGTGTTCCCGAAGGCTCTGTCCTTGGCCCTCTCCTCTTCTCTATCTACACCCTGTCCCTAGCAAAACTCATTGCCTCCCATGGCTTCCAATATCACCTCTACGCTGATGATACTCAACTCTAACTCTCTATTTCCTCTCTCTCTCCATCTGTTCAAGCTCACCTCACCAGCTGTCTCTCTGATATTTCTACCTGGATGTTTCAACATCAACTCAAACTCAACATGGCTAAAACTGAACTCCTTATCTTCCCCCTCATCCTTCCTCTCCCTCTTCCCTGTCGATCTACATCGACAGGGTCACCATCCTTCCTGTCCCCCAAGCCCGTAGCTTAGGCTTCATCTTTGACTCACCGCTTTTTTTTAAACCCTACATCGACTCTGTTGCCAATTCTTGTCGCTTCTCCCTCCATAACATTGCCATGACTCGCCCTTTTCTCTCTGTCTCCTCTGACAAAACCCTTGTTCAAGCCCTGATCATCTCTCACCTCGATTATTGTAACCTCCTTCTCACTGAACTCCCCCACTCTCACCTTTCTCCCCTTATTTCTGTCCAAAACTTTGCTGTCAGAGTCATCCACCTCGCCCGTCACTTCGACCACGTGCAGCCCCTCCTCTCCTCTCTTCACTGACTCCCCCTTCCTGATCGAATCCTGCACAAGCTCCTAGTCTTCACCTATAAAGCTCTTCACAACCTTGCTCCCTCCTACCTCTCTGCACTAATTATTTATTTATTTATTATTTATTATAAAATGTGTATGCCGCCCGCTCCTGCTAAAAGCATCTCGGGGTGGCTAACAGCATATTAAAACAATTTTTAACACAACAATAATACAATTAAACACCCAAAATTACCCCCTACCCCACCCTAACCCAAACCACCCAGCCCATCTCCCTTGGGAAAGGCACGGTGGAACAGTCTTACATTGACTACAGAAAGAGGGGAGATCGGTGGTCAGGTGGACCTCGGATGGGAGGGAGTTCCACAGCCGTGGCGTGGCCACAGAGAACGTCCTCCACAAGGTCGACACCCGAGAAACCCAGGGGACCTCAAGGAGGGCGTCCCCCGGCCGACCGCAGAGGCCGATCCAGGATCCGGCGTGTAAGGCGATCCTGCAGATAGGCTGGTCCCAGGCTGTTTAGGGCTTTAAAGGTCAACACCAGTATCTTGAATTGGGCCCAGAAGACTATTGGCAGCCAGTGCAGAGAGCGAAGCACCAGTGTAATGTGCTCACGTTGGCCCGTCCGCGTTAGGAGACGAGCTGCCGTATTCTGCACCAGCTGGAGTCTCCGAACCAAGGGTAGTCCCATATAGAGTGCGTTATAGTAGTCCAGTCTCGAGGTAATACAAGCATGGATGATCGTGGCCAGATCTGAGACTGAGACATAGGGCCGAAGCAGACGCACCAGATGTAATTAGTGCAATGTCCCCTTCACCACAGCTGCCACCTGGAAATCCAGGCAGAGCTGCAGGTCCAGGAGCACCCCCAGACTCCAAACCTGAGATACCAAGGGAGGATGGATCCCATCAATGATGGGCGACACCACTCCCCTGGACTTCCCCACAACCATCACCTCCGTCCTGTTGGGATTTAACCTCAGGCAGCTTGCCCTCATCCAAACCCCCACAGCCATTAAATACTGGGTAAGCACCAAGACTTCTGGGCCTGAGTCAGATGAAAAAGAGAGAGATAGCTGGGTGTCATCAGCATATTGATGACACCATACGCCGAACTCCCTGACAACCTCCCCCAAAGGCTGCATATACACATTGAACAAGAGAGGGGACAGGATAGAACCCTGTGGGACTCCACACATGAGGCCCCAGGGAGAAGATGAAAAATCACCCAGGACCACACGTTGGGTTCTCGCAGTCAGGAAAGAGCGGATCCATTCAAGAACAGTCCTGCCAATCCCTGCGCTGTCCCACAGCTGAGTCACCAACAACTCATGATCAACGGTATCAAATGCAGCTGAGAGATCTAACAGGATCAACAGGCTCAAACGACTCCGGTCCAACTCACAAGAGAGGTCGTCGACCAAGGCCACAAGCGCAGTCTCCATGCCATAACCCAGATGAAAGCCAGACTACGAGGGATTGAGAAAATTAATCTGGTACAGATGCTTCTGCAGCTGCCGGGCCACCACCCATTCAATAACCTTCCCTAAAAAGGGAAGGTTAGAGACAGGCCGATAGCTGGCCAGGATGTCAACGTCCAATGATGACTTCTTGAGCACCTCAAGACCCACCTCTTCTGCTCTGCCCTCCCTGACTCCTTGCTCCCCTCACCTAACTCCTGCTGATACCCTCCATCCAGTACAATCTTTTACGTGAGGTCTGTGTACCCATATCCTCATCACATGGACCAGCCAACTATCATTCTTGATGTAACCAAGCCAAGCACGTGCACCTGGGAATGTTACACTCCTTGTCTCTCCCTCTGTTCCCCTTCCTTCGTTTCCCCCCAACCCCCGTCTCTCAGATTGTAAGCCGTAGGGCAGGGACCATGTCGATTCCATTACTTTGTAAAGCACCAGGCGCTATATAAAAGCTGGCTAATAATAATAATAATAATAATAAATAAAATAAAACTACATATTGTGTACAGTATATATTATTGTGTGCAGTTCTTTCTGCATCACGATGAGAAGGGGAAGGAGTTCAACTTCTGACAATAATTCTTTGTTGGCATGTGAAATCGATACCGATACCAAAAATAAAATCTTTGTTTGAAATCGGTACCAATACCAATAAAGATAACCCAAAAAATGACATTTTGTTATTAACAAAAATGTAAAGGACACATTTTTAATAATGAAAATGAAAAATGACATGGGGCCCTGGTGCACACGAGACCCCTAGCCTGGAATATTATGTTCCGGTCGGGGCCAAGAATTCTTTTCACCAACTCCATCTGGTTAGAAGGCTACATCCTTTTCTCTCTGATATGGACTTGGCCACTATCATCCATACCTTCATCACCTCGAGGCTGGACTAGTGCAATGCATTCTACATGGGCCTGCCCTTGGAGACTGTTCTGGGACTGCAGCTTGTGCAGAACGTGGCGCCTCATCTCTTGGCGGGGGTGGGTTGCCAGGAGCACATTACACCAGTGCTTAAGACTGTACTGGCTGCCAACAGTGTTCCAGGCACAATTCAAGGTGCTGGTTTTGAAATTTAAAGCCCTAAATGGCCTGGGCCATATATATCTAAAGAACCACCTCTGCTTATGTCCCTTCATGACCCCTAAGATCAGCCAAGCACACCCTCTTGCAAGCTCTATCGATACGACCCAGGTCGATACGACCCAGGCTCTCACAGAAGCTGCTCCATGGCTTTGGAACTCCCTTCCCTTGGAAGTTTGTCTAAGACCTACTGTGTGTATCTTCCAAAGGCAGGGTAGGTAAGACGTATTTATTTGACCAGACTTTCAACAGACAGGGTTTGATTTTTGGTTTGGGGTAGAGTTGGGTGGGTAGGTGTCTTTTATTGTTTTATGGGTGGGTGTCAATTATTGTTTTATGTGTCTTATTTTTATGTAGTGTCTTTATGTAAGCCACCCTGGACCTTCGTAGAGACGGTGGGGTAGAAATCCAAATAAATAAATAAATAAATAAATAAAATAAGGATAAGGCACTGATTCATTTCAGAGATCCATGATCTGAGCCTTCCTTTTCTTGAGTACACCCTTTAAGCACCTCCCAACTTCAATGTGTGTGCAGTCTTTGGAGCGTGTCCTCATTTTCAAAGTGGCCCCCAGGACGGAAGAGGTTCCCCACTTCTGGTCTACATCCATGGGCCTGATTCGTTAACTGAAAAGAGGCCAAAACCAACAATCAACAGCCAGATTGCTGCACAGTCAACAATTACTAACAGAATATTATATTCAAATAATATCCACAAACAAAACAGATATTTGCATATGTATTCATTTGGATTTCTATCCCACTCGTCCCCAAAGGCGCAGGGTGGCAAAAAAGATAAAATAGCAATACAAGTATAAAATGCACAAAAATAAAATTAAAAAATACAATATAAATTACCTACATAAATTACTTTAAAATCCAGTTATAAACAAATCTCCAAATCCTGCTCCACCTGCCAAATGCCTGGCCAACAAATAATTCTTTAATTGCTTCTGGAAAATGCTTTGACTTGGGTAATATATGGCAAGCCTCCAAGGGAAGGGAATTCCAAAGCTGTGGAGTAGCCACTCAGACCATCTCCCTTTCTGCTGGCTCTAAGAAATTATGGCCCCTTAGGACTGACTCTAAGAAAATATGGCTTCCATTCCCCTTAGCCATGTGACTGGGTACTTTTGGGAGCCATCCAGCACCACAGAGACTTGCAGAAGTGCTTTCATTGTGTCCCTGTGGCCCCCTTGGCATGCTACCAAGAATCTTAAGATGATTTGTGTACTACAGCACTATTCATCCTATTCCTTACAAAGTTGTTATTATTTATATAGCACTTTCAGTGTTCAAAGTGCTTTACTTATCTCATTATGAATTCCATTTTACAGAAGCGGAACTGAGGCTGAGAGATAAGGACCTGGCCAAAGCCACCCAGTGGGTTCATGGTTAAGACAGGATTTGTGTCCTGATCTCCCAGGTCCAAGTGCAACATCTTATCATTCATTCATTCATTTCTTCGAATTTATATGCTACCCTACCCAATGAGGCTCAGGAAGGCTTACAACATATGCTTATTGGGACGGGAGCCATCCAGCACCATAGAGACTCGCAGAAGAGCCTTCATTGCGTGCCTGTGGCCTATGGTGCCCTTATCCACGAGGCTACACTTTCACGAGCTAGAATAATAGAATATTAGTGTTGGAAGGGTACCTCAGAGGTCATCTAGTCCAACCCCCTGCTCAGTGCAGGAAATCCACAGCTGCAGCATCCCTGACAGAGGGCCGTCCGGCCTCTTCCAACAAAGGAGAACTCACCACCGTGCTAGGCAGTGTCTGTTCCACTGTTGAACAGCTCTTACCGTCAGGAAGTTCTTCCTAACGTTTAGCCGAGATCTGCTGTCTTGTAATTTGAGCCCTAGGTTCTAGTCCTGCCCTCAGGAGCAACAGAGAACACGAAAATAAATACATTTTTTTTAAAAAAATCATTGAAATCAGAAGGACTAAGGGTCCTGAAAGTGCAACAGGCAGTTCATTAACTGAATATCCTGATTTGACTGCCTGTACACAAAGACATTTGAAGAGCATAAGCAATGGACTTTAAATACCGAATTTGAAAGTTTTTCACTATCCGTAGTAGGCTAGTAGTAAAGAACTGTACTGAGTGACAGCATGTGATTTGTAATTGACAGCATTGCTGTAACTCATTTGTTCTATATTTGGCTGTGCTTTGTAGGTAATCTTTGTGCAAGGAATCAACAGGCATCCCAACTTCACACAGCTTTTTGTCATGACAGCAAAAGCCTCTTTATAGCAATAAAAGTGGTGCCAGGAAAACTGAGACAGAGAAGGTAGTGGTTATAAAAAGGGTAGTAGTTAAAAAGAGAAACCAAGGAATAAATAACATTAGCTAAAAGTAATTCTAGCATCTTAGACTAGATTTGCCCTTAGAGACTGTAGCTCCCTTTGGAATCCAGGAAAACTCTCTCTGCTAATTCCAGAGCTGAACTGTTCTGTGCACAGTAAGATGCAGTGTCTCCCAACAAGATGGAGGCGATGCTGGTGGGAAGGGTCGAGGGGGTTGAGGTCCCCATCATTGATGGGGTGTGTCCCTCCTTGGTCCCTCAGGTTCAGAGTCTGGGAGTCCTCCTCAATTCACAGCTCTGCCTGGATGCCCAGAAGGCAGACGTTGTGAGGAGTGTGTTTAGTAAGTTACACCTGGTCTGACACCTTCAGCCTTATGGCTCAGGGCGTTTATAAATGATCCTGCTCACAAGCGGGATCGTTTAATGTGCCGCATCTCCCCCACGCCTACCTCTCTTGGACGGGTCTGATGTTCAGAAGAGCATCAGACCCGTCTTAGAGCTCAGTGCGCATGCGCGACCTTCTGCGCGTGCGCACTTCAGAAGGGAACCCGGAAGTGCGGCTTAAAGCCGGCACTTCAGGGATCCGCGTCGGAGGGGGCAGGATCGCCTGCCCCCTCCGACGTGCGGTAACACGCAGCTGGAAGAAGTAGACGAGCGCAAAGAAAGGCGGCTGATCAAAGGATCAGCCGCCTTTTTTGTCTCGTGTATAAACGCCCTAAGACTCCGATCTTGCTACCGTCATCCATGCTTTCATCGCTTTGAGATTAGACTACTGCAACACTGTCTATGTGGGGCTAGCCTTGGTGATGACCTGGGGGCTGCTGTTGGTGCAGAATGCGGCAGCCAACTTCCTGACGGGGACGGGTCGCTGGAAGCACATAACACTGATGCTCCACTCTCTGCACTGGCTGCCTATAGTTTTCTGGGTCCAATTCAAGGTGTTGGTTATTATTTTTAAAGCCCTATACAGCTTGGACCCCACTTACCTGCGGGACTGTCCTGCAGTTGGCTGAGGGTGCCCTCTTAGAGGTCCTCCGAGTATCCCAGGGGGCGACATTCAAGAGGACGTTCTCGGTGGCTGCGCTGTGGCTGTGGAACTCCCTCCAGGTGGAGATTCACCTCTCTCTGGACCTCCCCTCCTTCTGTAGACAGTGTAAAACCTGGCTGTTTCTCCAGGCGTTCGGTGAAGGGGACGGGTAGTGAGTGGGGAGGTTTTTCTTTTTCTTTTCTTTTGGGGTGTGGTGGGTTTTTGGTATCTTCTGGACATCAGTTGTTTTTGGTTTTAACTGATTTTTTAGTGTTTTATATTTTTATACTTGTTTTAATGCATATTGTTCACCGTACTGAAAATAAATAAATAAATAAATAAATAACCTATGGAAGTCACTGCTGCAAGATATTATTGAGGCAAATAGTTTGAAGTGCTTTAAAAAATAGGGTGATTTCAGAAGTGACGTGGTGAATGTCCACCACAGTCAACCTCAGTCAAACACGGGGGGGGGGGTGAAAGCGCCGTGAATATCTGTTTGCTCGCATCCAGATGTTCACCACAGTCAAATGCGGCCCAGGGTGAAGCTAACCACGCTTCATGAGGTCAGGGCGGGAGGAAGTCCAGAAGTGTGGTGAATGGTCACCACAGCAGGGGTGAATGAAAAGTAACTTCTGAACGGAAACCCGCAGCCGCGGTGGAAGGAATTGACCCCAGCCGCGGTGCATTCTGGGACTCAAACCGCGGTCCACGTCTCCACTGCATGTCTGTTGTGTTCCCCCGGCCCTCTGATTGCCCCCGGGCATTGGTCACGATCCTGTCACTTCTGTT
Source organism: Sphenodon punctatus (assembly GCA_003113815.1). Taxonomy (NCBI): domain Eukaryota; kingdom Metazoa; phylum Chordata; class Lepidosauria; order Sphenodontia; family Sphenodontidae; genus Sphenodon; species Sphenodon punctatus. The sequence goes on along the minus strand of QEPC01010959.1, from coordinate 2,761,628 downwards.
GGGGCCGAACGTGTCACCACAGCCCGCGGTGAATCCATTCACACCGGGGTGGGATTCACTGTGGTGAATTGGAACGCGTCACTTCTGAAATCACCCATTGACTCCAGTTTCAAACTACTGCATCAGTCCTACTGAAATATGGGGTTTGTGGCAGCACAGTAGTTCGAGGATTAGAAGCCAAATCAGCTCTATACAGTCCTGATTTGTGACAGCATCCCTTTTCAGAATGAGCTTAAGCAGATACTTTTACTTGAAACAGGTGCATACACATGCATAAGTTTAATTACATGAGTCCAAAAGCTTAATTACATCTATAAAGGTAAGAATATACTGTACCTAGGTGTTGTCCTGGATAGCGGTGGGCTTTAGGATGTCCTTAAATGCTTTCTTGACTTGGGGCATTTAGGAAGAATGCCTATAGTCATGCAGTTACTTTAGCCTGGACCCTCCATTGGGAGATAGACCCTCCATCTGATCTATCAAAGGTATCCAGTGTCTGACTTGTCCAACACAGATTGTCTCCACCTGATGGTTGAGGGCTGGGATAGATTGAGAATTCTGCTGACGTACCGACCACCCTGCTGCACTGTAGACTCCCTGACTGCTCTAGCTGAGCTGGTCTCAGAGGTGGTGTTGAAATTGCTCAGACTGATTGTCTTGGGTGATTTTCAACATACACGCTGAGGCTGGTTTTTTGGAGGCAGAGCAGGAGTTCATGGATGCCATGACAGCAACACACAAGGCTGCACACATGTTGGGTCTTATGTTCTGCACTGGCCTAGAATCAGGGGCTCCAGTTATTCGGGGTGTCATTATGACACCATTGTCATGGTCCGATCATCATTACCTTCAGAAGGCCCAGATCCCTGCCCTCCTTTGCCCCCGTCGGGATGGTGGACCAGTTTGGATGGTCCATCCCCAGAGACTAATATATCGATAGGATTCCAAAACTCTCTGAGGGATTTACCTGCTGTGTCTGCTTGCTCAAGGTTCCTGGTTTGGATGACAGAAGAGGGTTATGTCCTCAGTACTGTAACAGAGCCATGCAGAGGCAGTAGGACAAGAGGGAATGGCTTTAAGTTGCAAGAAGGTAGTTTGTGGTTAAATGTTAGGAAAACCTTCCCTGTATGTGAAAGCAGCTGGACAATAGAAAAAAATGCCTAGGGAAGTTGTGGGATCTCCTTCATTAGCAATTTGTAAGAAGAAGGCAGGGACCGCATCTATTGTATGTTTCTGTACAGCACCAAGCACATGACTGGCACTATATAAATGTTTAATATTATAATAATAATCATCATCATCATCCCTCAGGGATGTTTTAGCTTTAGAGTATCCTGCCTCAATACAGGGTGTTGGACTAGGCCATCCTTAAGGTCCCCCTATCCACCTTGTGTTTCTACGATCCTATGTTTTCCATATTAGCAGAATGAATAATCAGCCGCTCCAAGGGATTCTTTAGCCATTTATTTAGAAGAATAAATAAGCCATTTGGAACATATTATTATTATTATTATTATTATTATTATTATTATTATTATTATTTATTTATTTATTTATTTATTAGCAAGCATTTATATAGTGTCAGCAATGTACCTAGTGCTTTACAAAGTAATGGAATAGACATGGTCCCTGCCCTATGGCTTACAATCTGAAAGACAGAGGGCGGGGGAGACAAAGGAAGGGGCACAGAGGAAGAGACGAGGGGTGTAACATTGACAAAGATGCGAGGTCTCGGGTGCATGTGCTTGGCAATGGCTTGGTTATATGGAGAATGGCTGGCTGGTCCATGTGGTGAGGATATGTGTGCACAGACCTCAGGTCACAGGTTGCACTGGATGGAGGGTATCAGCAGGAGTTAGGTGAGGGGAGCGAGGAGTTGGGGAGGGCAGAGCGGAAGAGGTGAGTTTTAAGGAGAGATTTGAAGTTATGAAAGGAGGGGGAAAGGCGGATGTGGGCAGGGAGGGAGTTCCAGGCATGGGGGGCAGCTAGGGAGAAGGGACAAAGGAGGTTAGGGGAGCAGGGGAGGCGTGGGAAGGTGAGAGAGGGGACAGGAGGAGTGGAGTTCACGGACTGGAGTACGGAGAGAAATTAACGCAGAGAGGTAGAGGGAGCAAGGTTGTGAAGAGCTTTATAGGTGAAAACTAGGAGCTTGTGCAGGATTCGTTCAGGAAGGGGGAGTCAGTGAAGAGAGGAGAGGAGGGTCTGCACATGGTTGGATTGGTAATTTGATTGGTGATTTCTCCGAGAATCTCACAGCCACACACAAACATTTCTATTAGGTTTGAAGATACGTATGTGCATTTTCTATTGATCTACGTCTGTGGCAACAACAGTCCATAAAAATTAAATCATGCCCTCTTGATTCATATCCAGAGAGTATGATCAGTATGAATCATCTTCCTGACTCTATTTCCCATCTCTAGACTCTCTGGGCCCATTCTAAGCTGACTCATGTCATCAATTTATTAATTAATATCAACATCAATTTATTTAAGGCCATAATACATTTTTACATACTAATACATTATATTTATTATTTAAGGTCATATGACATAATACATTCTTGGCATTACCCAAGACAAGGAGACAAATTAAAATTAATAGAAGCACAGTTTAGTTTTCATTCTGTTGGTCCTACAAATGCATTTACAAAAGAACGCCTGTTGATACAGAGTGCAGGGAAGGAATGTCGAGGAGAACAGAGACCTGTGGGTCAGTTATTCATACTGTGTTAGAATCACAAAATTTCTTCTCAACGCAACCTACTGACACTGTACTTTCAGGTCAGAAGAAAATGACAAGCTGTGTCAGTCACAGCCCCGCTGGGCTTGGAGTCTCAACTTTTCACTTTTGATCCTGAACTCACGGCATGAAGGATACGGTGCATTTTAGTTTCCTTTTTAGTGAGGAAAAGAATTTGATTCCAAAGGCAATGTCTAAAGACCTTTCTCATTGATCACGGGTACCCCTGTCCTTAAAATACTCCATTGCCTCTGCGTTAGAGTGAACAGGTTTTGTTCAAGCAGACCACTCTGAGGATCGGGCTGCAAGCATATTTGGATAAGTTGCATTTGCCATATATTTCATGGGAAGATAAAATCCAATCTCTTGTGCCTTCCTGAGACCCCTTGATGTGGATTCTTGTTTCAGAAAGGAAGGAGCAGATCACAGATGATATTGTTTCTCAGTAACCAATCACGTCTTTGAAACAAACCAGTTTCTCTTCTTTAATTACTTACGTTCCAAATGCCTCTGCTCAATTAAATATAAATGGGAAATAGTAATCCTGAAGTCACTTACTCCACCATAGTCCCATTGCAAACAACGGAATTGCTTTCAAATGTTGTGCATAATCCAAATAAGCAGTTTCAGGACTACAGTTTGGGAGTGTGGAAAAATCTTCCCTTTAAAACTGCTCCATAAGAAATCCTAGCTGCTTTGTTCTGTTGGAGGAATGATAGCAAGTCTTGTATTATTCAGACATGAGATCTCACGCAGGGCATGAAGTCTGTTTCTCACAGTATATCAGGAGAGTAGGGCATAAGGGCATAAAGCATAAAGGGCAAAAAATAAAATAAAAAATGTATTTTAAATAAAATAAATGAATAAACTAAATAAAAAATAAAATAAAAAATAAAATAAAATAAAAATAAAGAATAAAAGGCATAAATGGGTATTTTCAGACGTAACGGGGCTAATTGGCCCTGTCACGGAATCAATACATTGATCCCCCGCCGGGATGACCCCGTCACGCCCTAATAGACGTGCTGGGGGATCCCAGTGGGGAATCGGGGAGGGGGTGGGGCCGCGCGGTGTAACGTGCGGCCGCACAGCCCCTCCATGCTCCCCACCGCCCGCCCTCTGGGGAGACACGCGGCCGCTGCGACCAATGCGGTCACAGCGCTCGCCCGAATTGGCCATGGGCCGGAATCCCTGTGGGGATTCCGGGCCGGGGTCGCCGTCCAGAAGTGACGGCAGGGTTCACCACAGCAGGGAATCGCCTTCGCCACGAGATGACCGCCGGTCCTGCCACTTCGGCCGCTCGCGTGGCAAAAGTGATTCCCCGCCGTGGTAACATCTGGGGGGGAACATCCATTCCCCCCCATCAGACGTTACGCAGTCACAGCCACCACAGGGAATTGACTGTGGTTCACTGTGATCTCGTAACGTCTGAAAATACCCAATAATAATAATAAGGCATAAAGGGTCAACCAGATGGAAGATTTTGGCTTGAATGGGGATTGTGTTGATGATACAGTGCTTTGAGATTTGCAAACCTTTTTTGGTTTCTGAGAGCACTGCTTGGTGCATCTTTATCTTCAGTGCAGATTCCATCGAGCAGTTAAAATGTTTTTCCGGTGCACATGTTACATCAAAGTTCACCCTTGAGCAGAGAACTAAAGTAAGGTTTTGCAGCAATTGAGCCCCGTTCAAACTCTTGAGATAGTAGTATTGCTAAATGTCTGTCGCTCCCTGTGACAAGGTTGGCAAAGCTGGAACCGAAAAAAAAGAAGAGGATAAGAAGTTCCAGTGCTGAATTAAAATCCTAGCTGCTCGACACAGTAACTTTCATTTAGTGTCACTGAGAGGACAGGTAACAGAATAGCAGCAAAGTGGACCTACCCACCAGTGATAGAACCAAGGATGTCGACCAGGCCCCAAGAGAATAGAAGCCACATGTCAAACCTAGCAAGTTGAAAACTACTCCCGAGAACGGATGAAAAAGGAAGCTCATCTGCAACACCCCCATAGCCCAGACAATGTAAGGCAAGGGAAAAGATGGACTGGCTGCTGGAAGACAGCAAGAGAAACTTTCATGCACCAAGTTACCTTCAGCACAAATGAGCAACAACCCAGTCCTCAGTGAAATGAATGAGGCTTGTGCCAGCAGAACACTTCGAGGGTTGCAACCCAAATCACTCAAGAAGAGCTCACCAGCTAACGGGGCAGGTGCTGGATCCTTTGCTCTGTTCCTTGACCCCACTCCCTTTTACACTGCACATGCAGCATAACCTGGAGTACAGGCGATCTGCATCTAGGGCTGAGATGAGAGCAGGTGTTCCTCTTCCAAAGGGAAATACCGGCCGTTCAGGAGTGCTTGCAAGTGTCTGGGTAATTTTACACGTTACGAGACCACGGTCAACCACAGTGAAACCCTTGTGGTGACCAAAAGTCCCGTAACATCTAAATGATTTCCGCCGGAGGGAATCATTTTGACCATGATTCTGGACCTCCGGCCGTCCGGAGATCCAGAATCGTGGTGGGATTGGGCCCAAACCGTGGTCACGGTAGCCACGGTCCAGAACTGGCAGAAAGTAATGGTATGTTACCTTCCACTCGCCGTATCATGGCCCAGACCACAATGCAGGATCGGGCGCAGCGTCTGCATTGGCCGCTGCACCCACCCATCTCCCAGAGAGCAGACGGCAGGGGGAGCATGGGGGGGGGCAGGACTATGCGGCTACACATCGCACCGCGCAGCACCGCCCCCTCCCTGATCCCCTGTAGGAATCAGCCGGCATGTCTGATGAATGGCTGGACTGATTCCTGTCCAGGATCCAAAACAGATCCCGGACCGTGGTAGAGCATGGCGGGCCAAGTGGCCCGTCACGTCTAAAATCACCCTGTCAGTTTCTGGCGATTCTGGGCTTCTGCCATTTTATCATCATTTTCATCATTTTTCACCATTTTCCAAAACCTTTTTGTCACTTTTGTCACTTTCTGGGACCTTTTGACACTTTTTATCACTTTCCAGGTCTTTTTGTCACTTTCGGGGACTTTTTTTGTCACGTTGAGGTAATTTTATGACAGTTTTACAGCACTTTTATGGCAATTGCCAGCACTTCCCCAGTGCTTGCTTAGCCAGGACATTTTTGTCTCTACAGTCCTGCATGGGTGCACACGTGGCACTCACAAGGGTTGGGACCAGCCCATGGCAGCCCCTTTCATGTGCGTGGGACATACACGGGACTTATTTATTAAATGTATTTATTTAAAACTCTTATATCCCATCCTCTCTGACCACATGCAGCTCGGGGTGGCTTACAACAATAAAACAAATTAACAATAATAACTCAATTAAAATACAATTAAAATACAACATAATATAAAATTCCCCATCATCCCATCCCCCCTCGTTTCCCCCATCCCATCCCTCCTCACCCGTCCCCTCCACCAAATGCCTGGTGGAACAGCCAGGTTTTACTAGCCTGATGAAAAGTCAGCAGGTCTGGGGCCAGGCGAGCCTCCTCCAGGAGGGAGTTCCACAGCCAAGGTGCAGCCACCGAGAACACCCTCTCCATAGTGCCTCCCCGATTTACTCAGGGGACCGCCAAGAAGGTGCCCCCAGTGGACTGCAGGGGCCAATCCAGGACCCAGGGAGTGAGGAGGTCCCGCAGATAGGTCGGGCCGAGGCCGTGTAGGACTTTAAAGGTGAAAACTAACACCTTGAATCGGGCCCGGAAAAAAATAGGCAGCCAGTGCAGAGAATGGAGCAGTGGTGTCATGTGCTCCCAGCGACCCGACCCCATAAGGAGCCAGATCACTGCATTCTGCACTAGCTGTAGCCTCCGGACCATCACCAAGGGTAACCCCACTTGGGACTGGCCTGTCCAACTTGTGAAAAATAACAGGAAATGGCAAAAACAGCAAGAAGGCTGATGAGTTTCCATGTTGCATGAATCTGGGCACATGCCCTGCTTCCAACGGAAACAGCACTAGCCAAGATTTCTCATTTCAGACCTAGAAGCCAGAAGGACTTTGTTTAGGAGGGAGCTGGCCAGGATCAAATGTCTATCTGAGAAAACAATATAAAGAGGGATCCAGCTACAGCTCTCCCTACACAACCAAACAATTATACAGGGAAGGAGGCCAGTCTGCAGCACTCTTCCATGACTAGTAGTTAATGGATTTGTCTGGGTCTTGGTTGACTGGAAAGTCTCAGTAGCTAGTTAAGTGGAGAGAGTGAAACTCAGGGCTTGAAGGCATTGAAGTGATAAGTAATGAGTTTCATGACTCAGTGCTTTGTCGAGAGTTCAGTCAAGAAGGAACAGTGAGTACTTTCACAAAAGAGTAATCACACCCACACACACTGACTGTAAGGAGATATCTGGAGAGGACAGAGAGAGGATGGTAGGTCTCATCGGGCAACCAGCAGTGATGAAGGAAAACAGAGCCTTGAGTAGAGAGAGCCTGGAAGAGCTGCAGGGGGTTGGAAGGTGGACCAGTGAACTGTGCTGTTAAGGGCTGCTGAGATGGAGCCAATGAGATCACCAAGAGCTTAGGAGTTTGTGTTTGGGAAACCAGCAAGGTGGGTATGGATGGAGAAAATAACTAAGCCACTGTGGGAAAGAATGTTACGGTTAAAGAAACACAGACTGACTCAGTTTTCTTTGTAAAGACAGTGTTGGGAGATCACAAGATAAAACACATGGAGATGGTAGATAATGATAACAACAAAATATGCAAATTATAAATAAGACTTGCTCTAAACCACATGGCCAAAGTGGGTTTCTTTAGGGACTTAATTAAGAGACATTGGATCTTACAAATAAAGGCCAGGCCAAGCACAGCAGGCAATATGAAAAGGTACATGTTAAAATGAACAAGGCTACAGTCTGAAATCACATACAAACAGTCCCATTGACCGCAGTAGGGACAGTAGATTAGAAGTAGATTAAAGTAGTAAGTAGATTAAAGACTGCTGCTGCAATGGGTGTTTTCAGATGAGATTGTACCCCGCACAGCCACCCATAAGCCATGGATTTCCCCCCCCCCCCCCCATCTGAAAGTGGAGCAGCTGGATGTGTACTCCCCAGAGCCACAAAGCATCAGCAATCAGCCATTCAAGGAGCAATGCTGGGAAATCCAGCCTACACCGTGCGAGGCAAGCCGTATGTGCCGTGGCTGCCTCCGTGGCCACAGACGTCATGCTGGGAGCTGCCCACTTGTTTTCCTCTCCACACCCTCCACAGGTGTGGGTGCTCCACGACAGAGCCATGCATCAGCCACGGGCCCGTCACAGTTACCTTGCTTGTTTTAAAAAAAATATATTATTCACCCATGGGTGAATTCAAATTTGAAAAACTTTTGTGATGCCTCTCATTAAAAACTCAATATCTGACTGCTTTGGTTTTGTTTGTTTGTTTGTTTAAAATCACCTTATTGTTTTAAAACAGGCTATTCAAAGGACTGAATTAAGCAATGTAGCTATTTATTTCAAGTACTGGTTTGCAAAAAGTTTGTTGCTTAGGTCTGTTAATTCATCTGTTCTGAATCAGGGAGTTGCCCTTTGTCTAACTATAAATCACAAATTCATACCATCCATTGCACATATAAAATAAGCATTGTGCAAGAGAAGGGGGCTGTGCAGTTCCCTGTCTTTCCCTGTTCCTTGCATTTGAAATTCCAGCGTTAGAAATCCTTTTGTGTGAAAAATCACTGAAAAGAGCATCAGCATATTTCATATCTTAATTCAGAAGATAAAAAAAAAAATCTATGGCTACAGAAGCAGCAATAGCTGTGTTCAGTTATAATAAGTGTCAAGAACTGCTGCTCCTCTACAGTATATTACTAAAAGAACCAATTACATGTCACTGACTTCTTTCATGCAGCAGTTTACCTTGATCAGAAATTGATGACTTGCCTACTATGGGGGGAGGGGGGAAGGGGGAGGAATTGCAAAACCTCTCTTTACAATGAAATAATCTTCATTGATTTCTCATCCAATAACAATCCATTTAAGGCTTGAGCTGATTTTCTGGCTCCCTTTCTATACATTCTAGCTACACGGGACCTGCCTGTAACTATAGAATCCTGAAGACTCAAGATGTAAACAAACATCATATTCATTTATAGAGTCCCTCTGCCTGCTAGCATCTGATCCCATGCTCATTCAAATAAATGGATCCTCTGGCCCAAGCGCATTGCACCAATGAGCTTGGGCCAGAGTCTAGTATGGGACTTTTCCACATGCCTTCCTGAGTGTTTTCAAAACTAATTTTGAACACGTGATGAGGTGGGGAAAGCTATCTGCTCTTATTAAGAGTCCTTCTGATACTGATCTTGAATGTTCTTCAGTATCATTCCATTATTTTAATCAAGCATTTCTTCTACCCTATTATCCTGGTCTTCATTAATGAATAATTGCCCATATACCCTTTCACCTTTTTTCTCTTCTAGATGACTGATATAAAAGAGTAGTTCATTAACCCTCCTGTTATAAAATTCTTATTAATTTGATTGCCCTCTTCATTTATCAATGGACCTCCATTTCCCCTAGTATTTCTTTTTCTGCATGATCCATTTATAAAAAGCTTTTATTATTGCCCTTAGCCCCGGTAGCTTGTGATCATTCATTATGCGCCATTCTCCTCCCTTTTCTGTCTCCTGCAAGCTGTTACTTTCTTCATCTATTGTTTGTTCCCCGCTTATATTTTCCATTTTCAGTATAGTTTGCTCAGTGCTTTCAGCCCTGTGTGAAGCGATGATATGTATCTTTTAAAATCAGCCATCCATAACAAGGTGGTTCTTCAGTGTTCTCAGGGGGGAGAAAATTTCATGGTTTTTTGTGCTGCATCAATACACACTTAGCATCGGATCCTGCAAACCCTCAGTGCACAAATTCCATTGATGCCCAAAAAACAGAATTACCACCGGAGAAGAATGTTGGCCCATACAATTCCACAGACTGTCTGACAATGGCCAGCATCAGTACTTTTGCAAGATGGTGTAACTGGAAAACTATAACTAGCTCTCAAGGGAAGCTCTCATTCAGTTAGAGACTGGGTTATGCCTTGTAGCATTAGGGTTTCTATCCCTATTACTCTCATATCCCTGTTAATGACACATGCATGCTTTCAAACTGAGATTCTGCATAGCAACAAGCTAACTGAGGACCAATTCCTTCAGCTTCCACTCTGGTAAAACTCCCTCTGAAATCAATGCAGCTTCAACTTAATCATACGGCTTTCGTCCAAGCAATTAGTCTAGCAGGATTCATCGTGGCACAACATTTACTACCAGGTCTAGAAATTGTAATACACAGACTCTCATGGAAAAGAACAGCCTATTATTTGACAACTTCCAAAAACACTTTACAAACTCAAGAGGCTTATTAGTCAGAAATGTTAGGATGCTTTTATGAAATGGCGGACAGGTCAACAGTTCCACACTATCAAGAGGTGAGCCTTGAACCAGCATCTTCAGGGTTCTAGAGTAGTGGCTGCACTTTGGGTTTGGCCGAGAATTCTGAATTCTCTGATTCCAGCTTTTACCACATTTTTATTTATTTATTTTATTTAATGTTTAGTTATCAAACATATGCATAACGTTTATCTTTATCTCATATCAACAATAATAACAATCAACAAACAAAAAATTGTAAGGAAATAAAATAAATTAAAAGTGGGGGGGAATTCTATAACTTATCACCATATGGAGATGTGATTTGTAAGTGTCCATGTCCATAGTAGGGTATTCCAATTTGGTTTTGTAAATCAGATTGAACGTAGGTTAATGGAGAGTTCCTGCTTTTCCATATCTACATTCTCCGTAATCAAAGTCCAGTTTAGGTTCCAAGTCAAATAGAATTCTTCTAGGGTATCATGGAGTCATGCCGCAATTCTATCCATGCCATAGCCTCTGTATCCAGTCTGCCATCGTAGGTCCGTCCGGGGACTTCCACTTTTGGACTATTGTGTGGATGGCTGCCAAGATCATTGCTTTGCCAGCGGGGACATTTGTTCTTGTTTTTTCAATTCTTTTGGCCATAAGCCCAGTAGTTCCAGTTGTGGTGTTAAGTGAGTACTTTGTTCTATTTCCCCCATATTTTCTGCCAATAAGTCTTTATTTTTGGACACTCCCACCAGTGGTGTGTATAAGTACCTGTTTGTCCACACTCTCTCCAGCACAAGTCACTATACCCTCTGTTTGCCTGATGGATCTTTTCAGGGGTGAGGTAAAATCGTAAAGTCAATTTCATCTGTGGTTCCCTGACCATCAGGGCTCCCTGCTTTGTTCCTGAATCTGACCATGCTGTTCCTGACCTTTTTTCTTAGCCCATTTCTGAATCTGTTCCCATCTGAGTCTGTTCCTGTTTCCTTTCTCTGCTCCCACCCAGACTTGATCCTGAAGTTCACGTATACCTCAGATACCTAGACTGACCCTTGCATACTATTCAGTTTCACCATCAGCCAGAAAAAACAAGGTGGGGAACCATGGGGTATTTGCTGAGGGATGTAGCCGTGGCTAGGGCAATGTCTATGGCAATAATTTGAGGAGGGGAAATTCCCCTCTCTAAAAATCAAGATGAGATCTCTTTTATGTCCGCCCCACTCATTATGTCAAGGACTGCTGTTCCTCTCCAGAGTCCCAACAATCTACCAACTACAGGCAAATCTTGCCTCTTGAGCCCTCACTCAAGATGAATGCCAAGATAATAGCAGAATCAGCTGGCGGAGGAGGTGATATGTTCTGCACGCACCAGCAGAAAGCTCAGGGCATAGGCTAGGTTGTCAGTGTTGTCACTGGTTCTTCCGAATGGTTAAAAGAAGCTAGAGTGGCAGGTTTGGAATATCTCATTCTGGAGCGGATTTTCATAATACTTTGATAGAGGCTGTAAAATAAGTTGTGTGAGTGCTTTAGGAAATAATGAAAGCACAAGGGCTAAGGGTGTGGGCAGTGGCATACCAAGGTAGGGATCGGGCTTGTATTCCAACCATGCCCCCCCTAAGGGCAAGGGTCAGGCTCTTCCTAAGCGGTGGCCCTCCGAAGACTCCTGGCCTGTGACAGTCTCCCCCTGCAACGATTGTGCTCATTTCCCATGCAGAATCCCTGGAGTAGCAGCAGCACCACAATGAAGGAAGTTTTAAGAGCCAAGAGCAAGGAGGAACGGCCAACACTCCTATCCTGCCAGCTCTGAAAACTTCGAACCCTTTTCAAGCAGCCTGAGAGCTTCTAGAAAATTCTCAGAATGGGGACGCAGAGTGTTGGCCCTGTTCCCTCTCCCACTCAGGCACAAAGGACTCCCCTACAGTCCAGGGCCCAGGCCCAACTGATCTCCCTCACTCCATGGTATCTATGCCCCTGGGTGGTGAATTGCTCTAACATAACTGACTGGGCTACTTCTGCGTGTGACGAAGACACAACTGGAACAACAGATCACTGCCCTGTACCCAGGGCATAGCATGTTGTGAAATGACTCCTGGTATCCTCTTGTTTTAGTCTAATGATGCCCGATGGCAAAGAACTGACACCAAAGCCTGTTGAGCAGTGCCAGTTCATCCATTTTGGAGGAATTGCAAAGGCACCACCACAGTTCACATTTGAGAAAACAGCACTGCAAATGTCCAGTCAAATGCAGCAACGTTTCCACTCACAGGCTCTACACCTCTTTCCCCAGGAACACAGCACTCCATCCACATTCAGTTACTCCAATAACCCATGCAACATCAAAGAGAGCACTGGGAATTGTGTCCCAGTTACAGTAGGTTGTGTCCACAGTGAATCCTGTTTGCAAATTTGACTCAAAAACCATTGTCCTCGATGTGTGAAATGTCATATACAGTGTTGTTGCAGTTGGGTTAAAACAGACGTGATGTTGGGCCACTGTGAGCCGCTTTGATCCACTTTGCACTGGATCTTTCCTGCACATTTGTGCAGGCACCACCAGATGTTGACCCAGGATTGCCCTGGGCCATGTCAGTGGCTAGCTCAAGCTCACACCCCCGGACTACATCCAGGTCACAGTCCAGGCTAAGGTCCACCCAATCAGGACAAAGCAGGCCACAGCAGGTATCCTGTCTGTTATGGCCCAACAGACATGGCCTGGATTGGGTCTGCCATGGCTGTCCGTTATGGCAGGACATGGCGCAGGGGCAGAGGCAGCTGGCTGGCTGCACATTTGTGCATCTCCCCATCCACCCGGCCACAAACATGTTTGTTGTGCGGCCTGACCTAGTCCAAAACACGTCCACCGCAGCTTCCCGGTCCAGGTCAGGCCAGCATCGTGCAGCTGTCAGTTCTGTTTCCACCCGTTGTGAGTATAAAAGACCCATGGACTAGTGCAGTTCTATTCAGTTCTGGAAAATACTGAGTATGGGGCAATCTAGACTGGCAGCTGGGACATAGGTCAGATTTGTGCAAAATTCCAAATTCTTGGGTCTGCCCAAATTCTAAGTTTCAGATATGATGGAAAGCTGTGATTTGAAATTTCCTTTCAAATTTCCTGAAAGTGGTTTTAACTAGTGTAAAAAGGAGAGCAGAAATCTATGACGTTTTTTATTGCCTTCTCCTAGAGCAAGACTTGAAAGCAGCTCTGTAAGGGGAAGGCAAGAAAGACAATTATATGGAAAAAGATGGAGACACAGTAGTTTGGACGACTATTAAATGAAAAGTAGTTTAATATGATTTATGCTAGAGAAAGAAATAGCTGTGTTTTTCTTAAAAAACAAACAAACAAAAAACCATCCCTCCGCAAGCAGCCTCACTTTGGGAGCACATAATTTCGTCGACTAAAGGAAGCGAAACAAAGAAAACCAGAATTAAGCAGTTGGGGCAGAAACATGCTTATTATTTCACATGCAGCACCACAATGAGTTTCCAGCCCTTTTATCACATAAATTCTCACCACTTTCAGTGCAGGTTTTTCCTGAATAAGAGCTAATGGCTATGGCCCTGGTTTGGCTGAGCCACAGGTATAAGAAGCAAAAGATCATTCCTTCAATTATACTATTATACTGAACAATTAAGCAAGCCGTGCTCAGTCTCATGGGTCTTCTTTTTACCAGATGGTCCCATTCCTTGTGGTCTTGTCAGTCAATGCATGACTGAGCCTTTGTCCCTCTAATATACACTGAATACTGATGTTAAGTGTCACATCATTGTACCAGATACAGAACTGCTGCAGGTAAATCCTCCCTCAGGAATGCCTGTTTCACTGTTGCTAATTCCTTCCTGCTACCCTGAGTGATCAGACTGAAATCCGGACAGAAGACTAGGCTAGATCCCTCAAAGGAAACCTACTTTATCCTCCCCTGATCTCATGCCTCTGAAAGGTTTACAGGAAAGGGGCTGCCTTAACCACAAGTCTGGCTTGTAAAGAGGAGGGAAATTCAGGGGTATTTTCCACCCCCTTTACAAAGATTGGTTTATACAAGCAAATACAAGGGCTAGTGTAAAAATGCAGGCACAGTTCCAACAATAACAATATGAACAGTTTTCTCCCTCCCCCACACCTCTTCAGCATCCCTATTATGGCAAAACCGAACAATCTCAGAAATTGGTGGCTGTAAAGGAAAAAATCACAAAAGAGTTTAAAAAATACAAAAAAATAAAACCAACAGAACTCCAACCCCACAACGTAAAGGAAGGAAAAGAAATGGAGGAACCATAATCATTCGGCTTGTATCAATTGGAATCATGTCAGCCCATTATGTCATATAATTATAGGCCTTTTGCTGGCATGAAATTTGTGAGCATTATGCTTTAACAGAAACTCATCCAGGAAGTTGTTATCTGTAATCCCAAAGAATAGAAGGCAAGCAAGCAAGCTGTCCTGCTGTTTTATCTAACTTTCATGCAGTGGGTGACTTTTTCTTTCCAAATAAATTTGTCTTCCTCTTCCTACATTCTCTCAATCTTTTTTTCCTCGTTATCTGTTTATTTACATTACATATTACACGTAGACAAGAAAACTGAGGCACACATATGCAAAATGGAGGGATAATGGGCTACCCAATAATACTGTGGGAAGTGATCTAGGATTGTAGTAGATCACACAACTAGCTAGGGGCCAATAATATGATGTCTTGTGAAAAAGGCAAGTGACATTTTGGATTGCATTATCAGAAACATCGTATTCGAGACATGGGAAATAATTGTTCACTGCTTGGCAGCATTGAGCTCAGTTTAGGGCTCCATATTTTAGGAAGGACATTGACAAAGTGGACCAGGTCAGAGGAGAGTAACAAAGGTGCTAAAGGGTTTGGAATTCAAAACTTAAGATAACAGGCACCAAGAACTGGTAGCCCTGGAGTTTCCAGCCCCATTAAACCACTGACAATACTTGGTTGTGACAAAAACAAAACAAACAATTTATCATCATCAATCATCATCATCATCATCATGGAGTTAAAATCCCTTTTGTAACTATTCCATGTCACTGGAAGCCAATGATGTCGCCAGATATCAAAAGAATGAACTTTTTTGTTAAGACTCAACAACCCAAGAAGATTACCTAGCACCATGATGGAAGGCTTTCGCTATTTCCCCAAATGTAGATTCAGTACAAAGAAACAACTGCATAAAAAATAGCAACAGAAAATATGCATCATTTTACCACTTCTAATCCCACCTCCCATGGGTAGAGCAGACAATGAATATAGTCTAAGAAGCTTCTGTTAGTATTTCGTAGCCCAATGCAAAGATAGTTCTCACACATAGATAAATAATAACATAAGTCATGTAACACGATAATGTTGAAGGTGGTGCATTTTGGCCAAATACGCTGAGGTTAACAGTGTCTTAAGAGCTGATTCAAGGAATCTTGCATAATCCTAAAGAATAGACAGGGGTTTGGGGTCTCTGCCGTCTTATCCAAAAGACCCACACTGCAGTTAACTCTGTTCACAACGTCTCAATGAGAACTTGCCATTTTTCAAAACTGGGGCTGAAATCTAGATTGTTGCGATTCTTACATTAGTCCCATCCCGATTAGATTCTTTGTTTATCACGGGCCTGCTTAGACGTCTCTTCTGATTTTTCTGAAGACTGCCTACAACACTGCATAACTGTACACATTTTTATGACAGAATCCTTATTTGCTTAATCTTCTCCCTGTGATATTCCTCCCTCTGTTTGTGTTTTATTAAATCACTTGCACTGCCAGCTGAGACTTTACACTTGACAAAAGATGCCACTGCTTGCAGATACAAGATTTCCTCTCAGACCTATCATTACCTAGTCCTGCATCTTGTCTCTGCTACTTTGTTTCTCTAAGATGGGTCTTAGCCTTAAGTAAGTCCCTATATTTTGCCAGTGCAGGCGGGTAATAAGCTGTCCTGACCTAGATTTTTCAGAGTTATACATTGCCTCTAAACAGATGCGACAAGATAATGTTCAATCACTGTAGTTTTCTTGACATCCACGGAGCTAAATGCCTAAAAAAACCAACCCCACTTATAACAGAAGTGGGTGACTCTGAATGGGGAGGGATGTGCATTTTCCTTTTTTCTTCGACTGCTGCTGAACCATATGCAGATATGCAGCTGCCTTAGCTCGTACTCCTCTGCAGATAGACTGTGGTATTCATCGCTGAGCAAAATAATACACAGAAATAAATGAGAAGAAGGGCTTGGCTAATTAAGATAATTTGTTTGGAACTGGGGAATTTATTATCCGTCCATCCATGCCGATTGTTCAGCTGAACCACACTTGCCTCCCCACTGCTCAAAATAAGCTTACAATTTTTTAATCAGAGTAAACCAGCAATTTTATTCACTCGGAGTTTATTATATGCATTCTTCTGTGTTCTCTGTCAGACAGTGCTGGCATAATTTCGGGCTTCTGAGCAGCACTATCTGTCACGTAAATGGAAGGGATAGAGAAGGGGAATTAACTTTCTCAACCCATGTCCATACAGCCATATCAGGAATTGGGGGATGACAGCAATAAATCCCATCTTATTATCCCACATATGAAACATAACTAGGCTAATGACCATATGGAGGAGATTAATGGAAACAGTGTTTAATTTAGTAAAAGGATGAATAAAACTGAAATTTCTCACTTTATTACCCAGGCAAGAACATAGTAGAATGGGGTTTAACAGGAGGCACCTTTCTAATGGATTTGCTATCAAATGTTCAGTTCCTATAGAATAAAGAAGCTGAGGCAGATGGGGAAATGCCTAGTATTCTCTCTGTGCTTTCTATGTATGAATTCAAAGGCTTTAACCAAGATTTTCAAAAGTAGCTAGTTAATGTGGGTGTTCAGGTATGGAGATTACTTCTGCATAAGCCACCCCGAGCTGTTCTGTGAGCAGGCGGGAGAGGGATAGAAGAAACCCAAAATAAATAAATAAATAAATTCTCCAGTGGGGCTGAGTTGAGAAGGCAACTGAGCAGCAGAGAGAAAGAATGTTAGAATCTAGAATGGCGAAAACTGGATTTGGTTTCCTCCTTTTTCCTGGGGGTGAATGTTTGGCGTTTCTATTTAAATTTGTATTTATCTTTGTTCTTGGAAGTTACCTACCTGGCTGTACAATATCTTTTCAGCTGCATTGTCACCTCTTCAGGAAAGGATGGCTTAAGTTTATTGTGTAGCACAGTGCAATAAAAGCTTTGTAATTGAATTAGAATAACCAAGGAAAAGGTGATTCATCAGCCAATCCAGAGATGAGGGTTCAGAGAGAGGATGACTTATAGAAAATCCATTATCTTGAGAAGACTATAGGGATGTTGTGGCAGTGTGCTTGCTGGCTGTGATGAGTCATGGCAGAACTGGCTCCCTGACTGGTCAGGGCACCACCACTAGCAGCTGCAGCTAAGCTCAAGTCTGAGTGCAGCTGAGCCTAATCATCAGGGCTAGATAAGTAGGAAGCCCAGCTAGCAGGGGGAGGAAGTTGTTGTCTGGGAAAGAAGCTAGTTGCACAGCTAGACAGGCACTCCAGGGAAGGGACTCTGTACATTAGGGGATCGGAGGTGGTGTAGCTGTTATTTTTAAGGGCACCTGGTCTGTGAGGAAGTATCCAGTGCAGACTATCTTGGGCATGGAGGGTATCCATCTGGTGATTGAGTTAGCCGGAGACAGATAGGGGCTGCTGCGGATATACCGCGCACCTACCTGTCCTACATGTTCTAGCTGAATTGGTGTCGGAGGTGGTCTTGCGATCTCCAAGGACTCTAGTCCTGGGGGATTTCAATATCCATGCCGACGCCAATCTTGGGGGAGTGGAGCGTGAGCTTATGGCCATCATGACAACCATGGAACTGTCTCAGCGGGTCCGACACATGATGGAGGACATACCTTTGACCTGATATTCTGCACTGGCCTTGAGGTGCGGGATCCGGTGGTGGGGGATGCATCAACTATGCCCTTGTCATGGACAGATCATTATCTCCTCCAGGCCGGTCTCCTGGCGCATGTCTGCCCCCAGAGAGGTGTAGAACCAGTTTGGTTGGTTCGCTCCTGGAGACCAATAGAACCAGAAAGGTTCTGGAATGCCCTAGGGGGATTATTTATTTTTTTATTTTATTTGTTTATCTATTGTGAATATTTATATCCCGCACCCTCCTGCACATTGGCAGCTCAGGGCGATGAACAACACAACACATGCTCACAATATTATAAAATCCATTTAAAATATTACAAATATTAAAAATATTAAAAATACCAAGCACAGAAAAGCTAAAAGGCAAAAAAAACAACCTCCCACCAATCCCCCCACCCTCCCCACCCCCTCCCCAAAGGCCCAGCAGAACAGCCAGGTCTTACAATATCTTCGAAAAGAGGGGAGGTCTGGGGATAGATGAGCCTCCATCGGGAGGGAGTTCCACAGCCACCAAGAACACCCTCTCCACCGTTGCCACCCAGGATACCCAAGGGGACTTTGAGTCGGGTGCCCCCGGTCAACCGCAAGGACTGTGAAATGACCTGGGGCCTGAGGCAGTCTCGCAGATAAACAGGATCCAAGCCGTTTAAGGTTGGGTCCTCCTAATCTCGATGACCATTCGCTCAATGACCTCGTTGCCTTGTGGAATACCTTGTTGACTGAGGTCATTGACCTAATGGCTCCCAGGTGTCTGCTTCCAGATTGCCGATGACACAGGTCCCCTTGGTTTATAGAGGACATATGCCCAATGAAGCAGGAGGGTCAGCAATTGGAGCGACAGTGGCGCTGTACTCATGCTGAAGCCAACCGATTGCAGCGTAAAGCTAATTTAAAAGATTATGCGGTGGCTGTGTGGACAGCAAAGAAAGAGTTCTTTGCTACCCTCATAGCATCCATGAAGTCATGTCCAGTGAAGCTTTTCCGGGTGGTGCAGAGGCTGGTCATTCCGGCCTCCTCCACCTGGAACTGGAATTTTCCAGTGCCCATTTGTTGACTTCTTCATGGATAAAATCGCTCAGATTCACCAGGATTTCAATGATGCATTTATAACAGTGGGTGAACTTGAGACAGTAGAGGCCCCATGTTGTCTGTTTTCATGGGATCAATTTCACTGGGTGTCGCCCGCTGATGGCAGATGTCCTTGGGCAATTAGGGCCACTTGTTGTGAATTAGATCCTTGTCCATCCCGGCTGGTCAAGGCCTGTCGGGAGACACTAGGGCCATTGCTGGCAGGGGTTATCAATGCCTCCCTTGCAGAGGGCAGAGTGCCAAGCCGCCTCAAAGAGGCAGTGGTGTGGCCTCTGCTCAAGATACCATCTCTAGACATTGAGTCCCCTGCCAGTTATTGACCAGTCTCTAACCTTCCCTTTTTAGGGAAGGTTATTGAACGGGTGGTGGATTGGGTCAGTTTTCTTGATCCTTTGCAGTCTGGCTTTTGTCGTCGGTATGACACAGAGGCTGCATTTGTGGCTTTGGTTGATGACCTGTGCCGTGAATTAGATCAGGGCAGATAATCTCTTTTAATTCTATTAGATATGTCGGCAGCATTTGATACTAGAGGTGGGACCCCAGGCCAATTACCGGATACCGGATTTACCGGATTCCGGTTTC
Organism: Sphenodon punctatus; assembly: GCA_003113815.1. Classification (NCBI taxonomy): domain Eukaryota; kingdom Metazoa; phylum Chordata; class Lepidosauria; order Sphenodontia; family Sphenodontidae; genus Sphenodon; species Sphenodon punctatus. The sequence goes on along the minus strand of QEPC01010959.1, from coordinate 2,741,908 downwards.
CAAAAAACCGGATTCCCGGATTAAATCTGGTATACCGGTACCGGATTTATTCCATTGATTTCAATGGGGCACTGTGTGAAATCAATGGAATTTAAAAAAAATCCTCCCCCCACCCCCTCCCAGGCTGCACGGGTGGAAGGGGGGACACCCCCCACCCACCCTGCCCAGCCTGGATTTTTTTAAAAAAATTCCCCTCCGCAAGTTCAACCCAGACCCCCCCCCAGCACCAGCGGCCGCGGCATCCCAGCAGCAGCCGGTAAATATTAGACCTGATCCCTGGGGGGGGTTGGTTAAACACCCCCCCCCCCAGGGATCACCCCCCACCCCCCAGGGATCACCCTACTGTACAAGTTCCCCCAGGATCCTACCTTCAGTTCAGCTCCGGGTGGCGGCGGCGGCGGTCCG
>QEPC01010959.1:2661503-2714429 GCA_003113815.1 Sphenodon punctatus | reverse complement strand
TCAAGGTCCAGGGGAAACTCCCCCCAGAGCATTCCAGAACCAATCCAGTTCCATAAGTCTCTGGGGGCAGACCGATCTAATAAGTCCTGCACCCCGTTGGGGGCTGACATGCACCAGGATGCACGCCTTAAGGAGGTAATGGTCAGGCCAAGACAAGGGCTCCATCCCCCTAACTTCTACTAACTGACCCCCCACCTCAAGGTCAGTGCAGAAAACCAAATCCAGTGTATGTCCCTCCTCATGTGTGGGGCCACAGATGATTTGGGACAGGCCCGTGGTTGTCATGGAGGCATGAACTCATGCCTCGCTCCTCCAAGATTGGTGACACTGTGGATGTTAAAATCCCCCAGGACCACTAATTTCGGGGTCTGGAGGATCACATCAGACACCAAATCAGCAAAAGCATGTAGGGATGTCACCGGGCAACTGGGTGCATGGTATACCAGCAGCACTCCTAATCTGTCCCCGTCCAAATCCAACACAAGATGGAGGCACTCAACACCTGGTGGAGCCTGCACCGGATACCTCCTAAAAGACAGTGCATCCTTGATAACAATAGCTACACCTCCCCCACCACCACCCCCATCCCTCCAGATGAGGCTGATGCTGCACAGAGAACCCAGCCGGAACAAGATTGGCCAGAATAAGGCCCGATTCATTGTCCAGCCAGGTCTCTGTAATACACGCGAAGTCGGTGTCCCACTCCGGGATTAACTCACGGATGGTAGATGACTTATTAACCACCGACCTTGCATTTAGCAGCACCAGGCCAAGGCCTGGGGTCTCCTGAGCCTCAACCCACAACCTTCCCACATGGGAGGTTGAGGGGGGAATGGGCACAAGGCACGCTCCCTCCTCACTGATGAAATACCCCTCCCCTTTGGACCATATCTCCCCCGACCCGTAACAACCCTGATAGCTGTGGAAGCCCTCCCATCCTCAGAGAACCCCATTCGACACCCAACTTCTATGGGTTTCCCCGACAGACTGGCGAGAGGGACTCCACCCCCCAACCCCCCCAACCCCCCTCCCCAGGACTCCCTCTCTCACAGGGAGTCCCCCTTACCCTTAATGGAACTTAATGGAATGTGTGGGGTTTGGATCTTGGAAAAGAGGGTTCAAATCTCATTTTAGTCATGAACTCACTGGGTGGCCTTGGGCAAGTCACTGTCTCTCAGTTCCTCATCTGGGAATAATAATGACCTACCTCTCAGTGACTGTAAAGCACTTTGAACAGTGGCAGTGCTACATAAATTATCATTAATTAAAAAAAAAACCACTAGCAATCAAATGGAGTCATCTTTGGGGTGAAGCCAGCTAGCATACAGCGCAATGAATAATCTGAGTTTAGGATGTTGGAGCAACCCCCAGATCTAATGCCCTTTTTACACAGGCTGCATGGGGTGTGGGGGTGTGTGTGGCAATGCAGGGGAAGAGTGCAGATAGGCGCACACTGGGACACACCAATCTCCACCCACCTCCACCCATTACCCATGCACGGAACAACTGCCATTTTTACCGGTTGCTCCATGTGTGGATGATGGGTGGAGGTGGGTGTGCATACGTTTTTTAAGTCTGATGTTCTGCGGGGGGCATGCATGAATGCCCACCCACCTGCCACGGCATGTACACGGGCAGTGCCCACGCATGAACACCCAGATTCCTGGGTGTTCATGAGTGGGTGTCGGCGCCGCTTGCATAAAAAGGGCCAAAATGTGCAAAGGGATTGGCAAACAACTTTACAGGGAAGACAACAGTTCTTTAATGAACCAATTAAAGTTTTCTCTGTAAAGACTGGCCAGGAGAACTCAGCAGGTGGTGCTGGGTGATTATTCATCTTCTCCCTGGGACCTCACATGTGGCATTCCGCACGGTTCTATTTTATCCCCTCTCCTTTTCAATGTGTATATGCAGCCCTTGAGGGAGGTCATCAGAGAGTTTGGTGTAAGGTGTCATTAATATGCGGATGATATCCAATTATATCTCTTTTTTGTCAGACCCAGGTCCGGCAGTCTCGGTGCTTACCTGGTGTCTGTCGGCTGTGGGCGAGTAGATGAGGGTGAGTCGCTTGAAGTTAAATCCTGACAAGACGGAGGTGATGGTTGTGGGGAAAGCCGGGGGAGTGATGGCCCCCATCATTGCTGGGGTCCGCCCTCCCCTGTTATCTCAGGTTCATAGTCTGGGGGTGCTCCTGGATCTGCAGCTTCGCCTGGATGTCCAGGTGGTGGCTGTGGCGAAGGGCGCATTCTCCCAATTATATCTAGTACAACGACTTAGGCCGTATGTCTCAGACTCGGACCTGCCGACAATCATCCATGCTTTTATTACCCCAAGATTAGACTACTGTAATGCGCTCTATGTGGGGCTACCCTTGGTGACAGTCCAGAGATTGCAGCTGGTGCAGAATGCGGTAGCTCGTCTCCTTAAAGGCACAAGTCGTCACAAACACATTACTCCAATGCTCTGTTCTCTGCACTGGCTGCCGATAGTCTTCTGGGCCCAATTCAAGGTGTTGGTTTGACCTTTAAAGCCCTAAACGGCCTGGGCCCCACCTATCTGCAGGATCGCCTCACCCTCCAGATTCTGGATTGGCCTCTGCAGCTGGCCGGGGGCGCCCTCCTTGAGGTTCCCCGGATTTCCCAGGTGTCGACCATGAGACAGGTGTTCTTGGTGGCCGCTCTGCGGCTGTGGAGCTCCCTCCCGTTGGAGGTCTGCCTGGTCGTAGACCTCCCCTCCTTTCTTAGACAGTGTAAGACCTGGCTGTTCCGCCAGGCTTTTTCCAAGGGAGACAGGATGGGTGGGTTGGGTTAGGGTTGGGGTTTTATTGTGGGGTTATTCTAATGTGGGGCGAACTTTATCATTTTATATGTTTTTAAATGTTGTTAGCTGCCCCCAAGCTGCTTGTGCAGGAGGGGGAGGAATACAAATACAAAAATAAATAAATAAAATATAACTGAAATATCACCTTAATTCTGATTTGATTTTAACTTGCAGGACAAAAGGGTTTGGGGAGAGGGAAGGCTCTCTGACAGGGACTTTAGGGAAGGACATGAGCAAACATGCCCTTGGGGAAGAGCTGGCTGGGATTCATCTCCTGCTGAGAAAAACAAAGGGAAATTTTGTCTTTTAAACAACAGAACAGTGAGGATTAAAGGGTGTCTTTTCTGGACATTCACTCATCTTTCCTGCATCCCTTTTTTCTTGTGTAAATGTTCTTGCAAAGCAACTCTATCAGTTCTGCTTGCCTGATTTACAATTTTAAACTGTACAGGAGTGCCTTTAAAGAGTGGGGAGATTTTGAGGCACACTTTTGGGTTGTCTTAAGGAAAGATTCACCAAAACAAAAAACTTTACAGTTTAAAAAAACCTTAAATGCACAACAGTTTTTAAAACTAAAAACTTTCCTCTTCAAAAACATCACAATATCATTTTGACTCTAGCTTAAACTCCAAAAAACATACAAATTAATTACAATTACAATTAAAAAAACATTCAACTCCATACATTGCAACAAGACATAAATGCCAAAAAACATGGAAATTATTTCAGATTTTGATGAATATTTAATATTTTATCCTCATCAACATAAATCTAATATATGTACTTAATTCCTTACCATACATACTTTTATTCATTTTTATAAATAATTAAACTTTCACATTTTTTCATTATTAAACTTTAATTTATCATCATCATTCGATAATGAACAATTTTTTAAGAGTGCATTAAGTCTGTTTCTACATAACTGCATTCTGTACAACGAATTCTATAATATTCTCTACAATCACATTGTTAAGTTCATTGTATGAAGTGTATACAATTTGTATACATGTAAAGAACAGACTTAACGCACTCTTAAAAAATTGTTCATTGTCGAATGATGATGATAAATTAAAGTTTAATAATGAAAAAAAAATGTGGAAGTTTACTTGTTGATTAAAATGAATAAAAGTATTGTCTTTCCTCTCCTGGTACACAGCCCACCCATGCAGGTTGGGCACTGGGGGCTGGATAGAAGCCTAGATATTACACCTATATTTTAAATCTGCATTTGCTGTATGCTCCAGAATGCAAGTTTGCTTTGCTGGATGGTGTGGTATCTTGATAGCACGTGAGATCTTTACTTCCACTTCAGAATAATTACACTATTGGTGACCTTGACTAAGAAGGTTAGATCCTTTTCACTCATCTCCTGGTCGAGTGTTATCTTTTTCATGCAGCTTACATTAGCACTTGAGTAATCCATACGATATAATTAGCAGGGAATGGCCATGAGTTTTAAGTCCAAAAGAGGAGGGGGGGAAAGGTAAGATTTTCTCGAGTACATCCTTGACTAGCCGCTAATTGACTCCCACTGCATTATCAACGCCAGTTATAGATTTCAGCAAATGTAGGATGGATGGAAGAGAGGCACTCAGGACACCCCATGCCTCTCCACCGTCAATACAAATACAAACTAATTCACAGGTGAAACCTTGTCTTTTGTCTGTGATATGTATGGCTTTGCCTTTATTACAAGTACTCCATAAAGAGAGAACAGGAAACAGGGAGGTTGCAAAATTGTAAGGATAACAGTTCAAGGCACCCATTCATAACCCTACTGCTATATATGGGTAAAAAAAAAGTGCCCCAGCCATTAGCAGGGAGCGTCATTTGTGGAGGCGGGCCCATTTTCGGGGTCTGGTCCATTTGCGGGGAGCTGGTCAGAGTTAAGAAGGAATTTCCCCACAACTTGCTATTGGCCTGCGAGGTGTGGTATTCTCGCCTTGTAGCATGCAGTTTAGTGCAGGCGGTTGCCTCTTGTGGTGATTGTTTCTTTTCGAATGTCACAACTGCAGGTGGATATCAGACAGGGAAACAGTAAAGTATAATGCCATTTGGGCAGATAGGGAAATTTACGACAAGGGCTTTAACAGCCTGGAAATGGGGAGAGGTCCTGGATAAGGCTATGTGTAGCTGGGCGGGGTTGCCTTCTCTTAACCTCACTCCCCTCACTTGCAGAGTGGGCGGGGATAGCCACGCTCAATGGAAGTAGCCAGCAATCGGGGAGGGACGGAGCCAGTCGCCTTGCCCCTCTCCAAAAGGAGGCAAATATAACAGTTGAGGATTGGTTCCCTCTCTGATATGGTCAAAGGGTATGCCCTAATATGGGCTGTCCTTAAGAATGTATGGGGTAGACCCCATGGTAATGGGGCATCCTAGAATTACAGCAAGGCATACCCTCATACAGGACGCCAAGGGTGATGCTGTATTTAATAAAGTTGCGGCTAATGTCCTTTACAATCCAAACTTCTTGTCTTGTGGTCTTTTGGAACATGCCTCCACCAGTACTATGTAGTCACTGAGAAATGGCCCAATCTAGTAGGCATTGCTCAGCCTCCAACAGATGGGTGTAGCATAAGAAAGGTGAGCTGATCACTTTTATGCTTTCCAATGCTTATGCTTCCGCAACTGTAGTACAAGGGTGTCCAAAGTATGGCTTGGGAGCCACATGTGGTTGTTGGGCAATCCAACTGCATCACTTGGCTAGGACTGTCCTTGGCCCCACACTGCCTTAATGGTCCCGTCTCCTATTTCATTGCACCTAAATTTCAGCAGCTGAATTGTACTTGGTGCTGAGAGTCTGAGCAATCAGAACCATAGGGCACTGAGACTCTACCAGCCAATCATAAAGCAGGAGGGATCTATGTGTGTCTCATGGCTCTCAACCATATGAAGATTTTGGTACACAGCTCTTGAAGTTGGGAACTTTGGCCTCCCCTGGTGTAATATATTTGCTGCAAACATTTTGTAGTAGCTGTGTTGCCTTGCAAATTTTACTAGAATTTTTGCCAGGGAATTGCCTATTTTTAAATAATAATAATATTATGAAAGTGAAGTTGACCACTTCTGCAGAAAATGACAAAACTGCAGCTTGGGGTAGGAGACATAGGCTGCATATCTCAAACTGTGTTCTCCAGAATAGCTCCCATACACAGGCTTCCTTTTGGAGGATGAGTCAATGCAGAAGCTGGCCCAAAAGTCACTAAACACTTTTCCTTCGAATCCCTTCTTCCTTCAAGGCCTTTTGAGGAGGCAAGCCCCTTCCTGAGCTCACTGTCCTTGGGATCCTTCAGGCCTTTCCCATCTCCCTCAACCGAGCCTACCTGCTCCAGAGAAGTCCTGTGTAAGCCAGGACCGTGGACTCTGCTTCCATCCTCCTGGTCTTCTCCCTCTTGGGCACTCTGAGATAAGCTTGAACCCAAAGACAAACCCCGTCTCTTGAGCCTCGTGTCTCCCTGATACTTCTGATGAACTTTGGCTAAGCTTTTATGGCTGCCTATCTCATTGTAGGGTTGCCAGATATGCACATTTTTACTGACCACATATATAAAAAAGCATGTTGCAGGGCTACACTGGCACCAATGCAGCCCTGCAACATGTATTTTTCAGACGTGGCTGGTAAAAATTTAGATTGTAAACTCTTGGGCAGGGACTATCTTACTCTCTGTAAAGTGCCAGGTATATAGTGCTGGTGCTATATAAAAGCTAATAATAATAATAATAATAATAAATAATTAATAATATCTGGTAACTATACTCATTAACAGTTTCCTGACCTGCATTAACTGGAGCAATCAGCCACCTTCTTTGTTCCATTATTGAGCTATAGATGGTTGGTATCTACTCAGCCCCCAATGGGTTTACACTCTGCAGCAACTTACAGTGGGACTGTCACACTCTTTTTGTATTCACCTTGAGACAGCTCTGGAATAAGTGCAACCTAAGCTGGAAGTGGACGGGGGTGGTGGTGGAGGGTGGAGAGATGGGAATCATATTATTATTATTATTATTATTAACAAACATTTATATAGTGCCAGCAGTGTACCTGGCACTTTACAAAGTAATAAAATAGAAACAGTCCCTGCCCCTAGGGCTTACAATCTGAGAGACAGGAGCTGGGGGAGAGACTTAGGAAGGGGAACAGAGGGAGAGACAAGGGGTCTAACATTCATGAAGATGCGAGGTCTCAAGTGCACGTACTTGGCTTGGTTACGATGAGAATGACAGCAGGCAGGTCCATGTTGCAAGGATAAGGGTAAACCGATCGTAGGTATAGGAATAGTGGCTCAGCAGGATAAAGAGTCAGACAGAACAGAGCGAAAGAGGTGAGTTTTAAGGAGAGATTTGAAGGTATGAAGGGAGGGGGCAAGGCGGATGTGGACAGGGAGGGAGTTCCAGGCATGGGGGGCAGCAAGTGAGAAGGGACGAAGGCGCTTAGGGGAGCAGGGAAGGCGTGGAAGGGTGAGAGAAAGGACAGAGGAGGAGCGAAGTGCACGGGCTGGAGTATGGAGGGCGATAAGTGCAGAGAGGTAGGGGGGAGCGAGGGAGCATATACTCCCACCCCCAAAATTCTGTGCTGGGTAGAAGTTTGTTGCAGTGACACCTCCCAAGAACCACTGTCTCAAATTCCATGTGGATGTAGCAGCTGTTATATTCTGTGCCGTTTTCAGGAAATGCTAAGGCTGCGGATACCTGTCCAAATGACTATTGCTCAGGGACACTGCGGCGCTCCGTCTGCAGGCAACACATATCTGCTTACAGTGGGGTTTCTTTTTAATCACTCCAAATTGTATGTGCATAAAACTAAAGGTGTGGAATTATTTTTATTTCCCAGAGACATATTTGTATGCCATTACTGCACTGAAAAGATTTCAGCATGTAGTCATGTATGCACATAAATGAAAAGAGTGAGATGAAGGATCTTTGCCCCTCCTTCTCCTCATTCCTTTGCAGCTGCCACACACCCTCCCTGAATTAAAAACTCACTCTCAGGGCTTGGCTCCACATTCATTCTCCAGTGTACCGGCTCTTGCTTTCCTTCCAAATTCAGTGGTCCTCACCTTTTTGAGGACATAAACCACTTTCAAAGTTCAAGATTAACGGTGAGACAAACTTTATTTTGAAAGTTAAATCATACACATTGGTTATGTTCAAACAGAAAATAAGCATGTATTAATTAATTTATTATTATTATTATTTTATTTTATTAATGTTGCTTTGCGGTGCAGCTTTTTCTTTAAGAAACCCTAGCCAAGATGGTTAAAAACACCACTTTTATCCTGCATCAACAGCATAGGCTATTGTGCGACCCGCTCGCGCGATATTTCAAAATCCCATGACACAGGATTACACAAGACGGCTGGTGGGGATCATGCGCATAGAAGGCGGTTGCGCATTCTTTGCCAACCGTGAATTAAATAACTCACAATCGAGGTATTTAATTCACGGTGGGCAAAGAATGCACGACAACCTTCTATGTGCATGATCCCTGCCGGCTGTCTCGTGTAATTCCGTGTCGTGGGATTTTGAAATATCGCATGAGCGGGTCGCACAACAGCGACCTACTCGTCTAAAAGCGGCCTTAGTTACAGGGAAAAAAGATCATCCTATCTAAATAATATCCACAACTAAAATGGATATTCACAGTATCCTGTTTTTTGGTGTTCGACTGTTCCAATATTTGGATATTCATTTGGCTGGATTTGTGCCATGGGCCAGAGATCCCAACACTTTGTGCTAGGCCATTAAATGAGTGGTAGCTAGGTATTTCCCTCCTTGACAAGGAGGGGAGTGGAGAAACAGTTAGACCTTCCCCAGGACTTCTCCTGGGGAATCATAGGTATGTCCAGCTCCTCTAACAGCACTGAGCCTAAATCTTTAATCGAGTGCAAAATGATCAGACAAACTGGCTAACAGTTACTTTTTGTAAAGAAGAAGCTTTGCCTGCCTTTTAATACCCCAGCAAAGCTGATCCTAATTTTAAATGATTGTGCGGTTTCCATGCCATTCCATAGTTGCCTTTCATATGATGTTCAAATTGCTACACTGGGGAGATTTGCAGCTTTATCTCCACAGTCTCATCTTGATCCATGATATCCTAGTTATTATGAGAGTTAATTAGGAGGATGTGCAATTAAAATACATTATTTTCTAGCGGGCTGCTTTGAAAACATGGGAGAAAATTTAAAGGATAGAAAAACACTAGAGCACTGAACCATGCTCTCTGCTTACCCCCTGACAACATAGTCCTTGGTTGGCTTTGGGGTAGAAGAGATAATTCTGTGGATCAGGAAGGTCACAGGATTATCAGGAATGTTATCATGTGCTGATTGCTGCTGAACCTCCCATTTTATTAATCCATGTTTCTTTCCACTTAGCTGGGAAGATTATAGGGAAGCAGGGTCTTCTGGAGTATGCAGATTCTAGCCCAATGAGGCATCCACCCTATGTGTAGTGGGAATTTAGGTCTGGGTACTTCAGTGATTCTCTAGTAAGTGTTCTGGGGGATGTAACCTTAGACCTCGACGACCACTCTGGCAATGAACTCGTCCAAGCTTGGAACATCTTGCTCGGGGAGGCCATTAACAGGGTGTCTCCGAGACGTCTCCTACCTCTGTCTCATCACCGCAGGGCCCCTTGGTTTACCGAGGGGCTGCGGTGTATGACGCAGGCAGGTAGGCAACTAGAGCAACGCTGTCATCGGACTCACACTGAATCTGACCGACTTCTCCATAGGGCCCATTTGCACCGCGGTCCTACGTTGAGGCTGTGAGGGTGGCAAAGAAGGACTTCTTTGCCACCCTCATAGTGTCTGCAAAGTTGCGTCCAGCGGAGCTGTTCTGGGTGGTGCGGGGGATGGTCAGTCCGGTCTCCCTCCACCTGGACAGGGACTTGTCCTAGGCCCGCTGTGAGGAGTTTGCCATCTACTTTGCAGACAAGATCGCTCGGATCCAGAGCAACTTCAACAATGGATTAGGAGCAGTAGAGGTGGAGTACGAGGGGATGGAGGCCCCGTCTGGTCCATCTTATTGAAGTGAGTTTCAGGAAGTGATGCCAGCTGATGCTGTGGATGTCCTGGGGTCTGTTAGAGCCAAAGATGCCCCACAAGGAATAAAGTACCCCCCAAAAGAATCTAAAAGTACCACAACCTCAGGGGGATACAAGGGAATGCCAAAACTTCTAAAAACAATCATTCATTTATTTATAATAATAATAATAATAATAAACTTGATTATGTTCAGCCACATGGCCATCACATATTTGCTTACATACACAACACAAAAGAATCAAAATAAAATTTACATAACATATGCATATACTTTACAATTATCACTTTGCCCCATCTTCCTCCCCACCCTTCTTTATTATTATTATTATTATTAAACATTTATAAAGCGCCAGTAACAACCTGGCGCTGTACAGAACATATAATCAGCTGCGGTCCCTACCTGTGGCTTACAATCTAAAAGACAAGGAGGGGGAGACAAGGAGAGGGGACAGCGGGAGAGACATGGGAGAAGACAAACAAACATTCAGGCGGATGCGAAGTCTCAGGTGCGTGTACTTGGCTTGGTTACAAGGTGGTCGGTAGCAGCAGTCAGCAGAGGAGGGCTGACAGTAAGAGCAAGGGGAAAGACTAGAGGGCATTGGGAAAGGCAGCATGGAAAAGGTGGGTCTTGAGGAGGGATTTGAAGGAGCGGAGGGAGGAGGCGAGGCGGACGTCGGCAGGGAGGGAGTTCCAGGCATGCGGGGCAGCGAGGGAGAAGGGACGAAGGCGGTTGGGCGAGCAGGAGAAGCGAGGGAGAGCGAGGGAGGGGACAGCGGAAGAGCGGAGAGCGCGCGCAGGAGCGCGTAGGGCGATTAGGTCCGAGAGGTAAGGGGGAGCTTGGTCATGGAGCGATTTGAACGTGAAAACCAGGAGTTTGAACAGGATACGTTCAGGAAGGGGGAGCCAGTGAAGGGAGAGGAGGAGAGGCGTCACATGGTCGAAGCGACGGGCAGAGTGAATGACCTTGGCGGCAGAGTTTTGGATCGCCACAAGGGGGGACAGGTGGGAGCGAGGGAGGCCAGCAAGGAGGAGGTTGCAGTAGTCGAGGCGAGAGATAACCATGGCATGAACAAGGATTTTGGCCGAGGAGACAGATAGAAAGGGGCGAATGCGGGCAATGTTGAGGAGAGCGAATCGGCAGGATTTGGCCACAGAGTCAATGTAAGGTTTAAAGGAGAGGTGCGTGTCAAAAATGAAGCCCAAGCTGCGGGCACGGAGAACAGGACGGATGGTGACCCCATCAATGCAGACGGTCAGGTCAGAGGGAGAGGAGGGGGATGGAGGAAAAATGAGGAGTTCAGTCTTGGCCATGTTCAGTTTGAGTTGGCGTCGGGACATCCAGGCGGAGATATCAGAGAGGCAGTCGACGAGGCGTGAGCGGACAGAGGAGGAGAGAGAGGGGGTAGAGAGATAGAGTTGGGTGTCATCAGCATAGAGATGGTATTGGAACCCGTGGGAGGCAATAATTTCACCAAGGGACCGGGTGTAGATAGAGAAGAGGAGAGGGCCAAGGACAGAACCTTGGGGAACCCCAACCGAGAGGGGAAGGGAGGGGGAGGTCGACTCGGGGAGGGAGACATTAAAGGAGCGGTCAGAGAGGTAGGAGGAGAACCAGTCAAAGACAGAGCCACGGAAGCCCAAAGAGTAAAGCGAGTCCAAGAGGAGCGAGTGGTCGACAGTGTCAAAGGCAGCAGAGAGGTCAAGGAGGACAAGAACGGAGTAGTGGCGCTTCGATTTAGCGACAAGTAGATCATTGGTGATCTTGGCCAGGGCAGTTTCAGTAGAGTGGAGGGGGCGGAAGCCGGACTGGAGAGGGTCCAGGGAGGAGTTGGCAGAGAGGAGGTTCAGGCAGCGGGAGTAGACGACACGTTCCAGGAGCTTCGAAGCAAAGGGAAGGAGGGAGACCGGCCGGTAACTAGAGGGATCGAAAGGGTCCAGGGTAGGCTTTTTGAGGATGGGGGAGACAGTGGCATGTTTGAAGGCAGAGGGGAAGGAGCCTGTGGAAAGGGAGAGATTGACAACATGCAGAAGGGGGGGAGCGACAGTGGGAGCAATAGAGGTCAGGAGGCGGGAGGGGATCGGGTCAAGGGGGCAGGTGGAGGGGTTGGATGAAGAGAGAAGAGCAGAGATTTCCTGGAGAGAGGCAGGAGGGAAGGATGCGAGGAGGGAGGGGGGCGGGGGACAATATCCCGACGGATCTTGTCAATCTTGGAGGTGAAGAACGATGCAAGATCCTGAGCAGCAAGGGAAGAGGGGGGAGGAGGGCAGGGGGGTTTGAGAAGGGAGTCGAAAGTAGAGAAAAGGCGGCGAGGGTCGCGGGAGAAAGATTCGATCCTAGAGGCATAATAGCGATGCCTAGCTAGGGAGATAGCCGAGGAGAGGGAGGAGAGGGAGAATTTGTAATGGAGGAAGTCAGGGAGGGAGCGGGATTTGCGCCAGAGGCGTTCGGCAGCCCGGGCGCAGGAGCGGAGGTAGCGGATGGCAGGGGTAAGCCAGGGGCGGGGGTCGAGGGGGCGGACGGGGCGAGCAGAGGGGGGGGCAAGAGAGTCAAGGGTCGAGGAGAGAGAAGCGTTGAGAGCAGAGACAGCAGAGTCAGGGGAGGAGGAGGCGAAAACGGGGGGGAGAAGGGGGGAAAGATGTGCGGCAAACTCCGAGGGAGTAAGGGCCTGCATATTGCGGAAGGGGCGCATAGAGGGGGAGGCGGAGGGGGGTCGGTGGGAAAGGCTGAAGGAGCCGAGGAAGTGATCAGAACTAGGGAAGGGGTCAAAGGAGAGGTCAGTTAGAGAACATCTTACATCTCAATCACCTCCCGCAGAAGAGGCAAACAATTTTGACCGCACAGCATCACATCTAATGGCAAAAATAGCCACCTGCTTTGTCCTGTCGGGATCCTTATCACCCAAAAGGAAAATTAGCTGCCTAATTTCTGGCCAGTCCTGCCCCATGCCTATATCTGCCCACAACCCCCTACGCGATGAATCATACAAAGGACACTTCAGCAAATAGTGGTTAAGGTTCTCAACATCCATCCCACATGGGCATCTCCTCTCCTCCCATGGGGTCCCCTGGAATCTCCCTAGGGGAACTGCTGTTTTTACTGTCTGGAACCTGAGCGTACTAAACCTGAATTTCAGGTCCGAATTCATCTGCGAATAAATGTAGGGGGCTCCTGTCCGGGGAGGCAAGATATATTGATAGAACGGTGCTGAGCCGGAAGTAGATACCAAGGCCCTAAGTTGTTGCCTATCCATATCCAAGATACGGAGCTTCAGTAGTTCTATAATATGTCTACTGGTGGCATACTGGAAAAAGGACTCAGAAAATTCCAGCCGTGCCAACTGACTAGACACCCCCACATACCATGGGTCATTTCCCACTTCCTCCGTAACCTTCTCGACCCATGTACGCTCGAGGAGAGAGCCCTCTGGCACATTGCGCAATTTGACCCAAAATGACAGAAGTCTTATATCCACCAAAGCTGAGAGAGAAGGGCAACCTAGCTGCGTTAACACCATGGCCGAACTCGTAGCCTGAGGACATCTCAATATTTTCCTCCAAAACTGAGTAATTACAGGCTGAAGGGACTGTGTCACTCCAACCTCTATTCTCCATGCATGGGATCCATATAACAAACGTGACAAGACCTTTGCCTCAAAAATTCGGCGGAGCACCGTAGATGACGATTGACCATGGGCGTAAAAAAAGTATGATGGCCGCTACCTCTGGGCTTACCACTTCCTTGACCGCCCACACCTGCAGTTGCCAGGAGCAGGATTCTGCCATCCTGACACCCAAGTACCGGAAACATCGAACCTGCTCTAACTGGTATCCTTGGAGGGACCAATTGTATTTCCTATAATGGCCACCAACCACCATAATTTTTGTTTTTTCATAATTTATTTGAAGATGTTTTAGTTGGCATCTGCCCTGAAAATCTAACAGTGCTCTACCAAGCCCCACTTTTGAAAGAGAAACAAGGGCAGAGTCGTCCGCGTACATCAGCAAAAAAAGTTTCTGACCGCCAATAGTAGGAGGATGATACCTCACAACATCACTGTGCTCGATTATCAATGAGCTGACATAGATATTAAAGAGCAGGGGTGCAAGCAGGCATCCCTGTCTAACTCCCCTGAAAGTTTGAATGGGGTCTGATAATCTTCCAACCGGGGGCATCCTAACTCGAAGGAGGGTCTCTGAGTACAGTGCTCTTATCAGGGCAATCAATCGTGGGTCAACCTTGAGACGAATCAACACGTTCCAAAGTTCGACCCTACAAACTGTGTCGAAAGCTGCTGATAAGTCAACAAAAGCTATAAATAGCTTTTGCTTTCACCTCTGATATTTAGTCATTAGATGGTGTAAAATAAAGGTCTGTTCTCCAGTCAATCAATTTGCCCTAAATCCAGCCTCCTCATCTGAAAGGATATTTTGAGAGTCGCACCATTCCTGTAAGCAATGCAAAAGCAGGGCAGCATATACTTTAGCTGCCACACAAAGCAGGGTAATAGGTCTATAATTATTTGGGTTAGATTTATTTCCCTTCTTGAAGATAGGGACCACCGTCCCCACTTTCCACAAATCTGGAATGGTAATCGAATTATTGATTAAGGTGAACATATTTTCCAATGCTCCCAAGCCCCAGTCTGGAAGGGCCTTGAAAAACTCGCCTGGTACAAAGTCCGGCCCTATTGCTTTCCCCCTTTTGAGGGCACTTACCACTAGCTGAACCTCTTGTGGCAAAATAGGGTCCCACTGTGGCATATCTTTGTCCCAAAGTGGCGCCTCCTCTTTCCCTTGATCAACTAGGGCAAATAAAGATGTAAAATGGGAGATCCAAGCTAGAGGAGGCATATTTGCTTCCCTTGCCAGTCCACTCTGGGGTGTTAATCTATTTACCAAAGCCCAGAACATCTTCACATCATTTCTTTCCACAGCTTCCTGCAGCGCCACCCAATGAGACTGAAAATAGTTCCCTTTCTTTATTTTCAGAAGTGACTTATAATGGTTCCTTAACTCCCTGTACTGCTGATGAAGCTGATCTTTTCCATTCAAGTGAAGTCTCCGGGCTAAATGCCTAAGGGATGTTCTTACTGCCCTACAATCAGCATCCCACCAGGCCATCGTCCCCTGGGGGCAAGATTCTTTCCCAAATCCCTGTTCCCTTGTTACCAGGGGACATAGTTGTTCCACTAACTGCTCCCAGACTACTATAGCCTCCCCAACAGAGGTACCAGTTTCCAAGTTCTTAAACCTCATCTGGACCTCCGTGCAAGACAAGAATTTAGCAACACAGTCAGCTACAAGCGGGGACCATCTGCGTGCCCCCATTGCTTGGGACTTGATCTTACTACCAGGCTCCTCCACCTGCCAGTTTCCTTTACTATGTTCTAATGTAGGAAAGCAAAGGCCGACCTGGATGGGGAAATGGTCACTCTGGTGTTGGATCCCAACTTGTAAATAAGCTACAGAGTGCACCAACCCATGCGAAACAATGGCATAATCGATGACACTACTGCCAAAAGGGCCCACATATGTTAGACAGTCCTGCTCATCCCCCCTAGTGTTACCATTGAGGATCAAGAGTGCCCATTCCAAAACCAATCTATATAATTCCAGACCTGCTAAGTTAATACCCTGGTCCTGCGATACCCTATCAGAATTACAGTCATGCGCACAATAGGACTCTTCCCCAGGACCCAAGCTACCATGAATTTCCGCACTAGACTCCCCCAACTGAGCATTCAGGTCTCCCACTATCAAGCTCTCATCATCGGGGTAATCCTGTAAATGAGTAACTAGCTCCTCCCTTAGCAACTGCCAAAGGGATTGCCTCAGCCCTCTAGGGGGATTATAAACATTTATCAAAAGTAAGCCCCCAGAGAGCCCTGGCACCAAGATATTAATTGCTAGCGCATTATATTGTAAGGACTTCCAACCCAAATCCTGAGCTTTAAGGGTATCAATGAGCATAGTGACAAGACCTCCTTTGGGGCGCCCCCTACCTCCTGTGGATACTGCAGGAATTGTCCATGTGGTATATCCCTGAGAGCTGGGGGGATCCTGTACACACCAGGATTCTTGGAGACAGATAATATCGAATTGTCCCAGGTATGTACAGACCTCCTTATCTTTAACTTTAGATGACCAACTTGCCACATTCCATGAGACTAACTGAATATTAATAGTCTCTCTAGTCCCTCTCAGTCAGTCAGTCTTAACTCTATCCGTGGTATCCCTGATTGTAGTAGAGGGACTCGCTATTAGTGTTAGTATGGCCCTACCCATGTCCTCACAGACTATCCTATCTTCCAAAGGTGGCATACTAGATTGTAAGTTGCCTTCTTCTAGAATATCTGAGCTAGACAATAATGCAATGGGTACTGGATTGTGTTTATCCGGGGTAGAAGTGGAGATCACTGTCTGGGAGACCTCCAGTAGATCTTTAGATTGACCACAAATTGAAAGAAGAGAAACTTTAAGTGAAGGTGAGGTTCTTCCCCGGGCTCCAAGGCTTTTCTGGCTAGTTTCCTGCCTCCTTATCATTAAATCCCTATCGCGAACTTGAATCATCTGTTTATGCAGCAGGGAAAAGGAGCTCAGGATATCGCGCTGTTGAGGGGGCAAGCTAATAGAGGCCAAAGGATCTTTACAGATCCTTGATCTTTGTAAGGACGTTTCTTTATCTGTGGACCTTTCTATTGCATCCGTTTTCATAGCCACCTGATCTCGTCTAGCTAATTTCTCAGTCCTGGATTGAACAACCTTAGATTCTTCCACAAGTAAATTGCCATCTTGTTCTCCCCTATCCAACATGCTCTGGGACTCCCCATTTTTATGTTTACAGCTCTTTCCAAGCAGCTCTTGGCTGGTATACACGTTTGCGAGGCCAACACCCCATTGCATCAGCTGGTCTCCTGCCCTGACAATAGCCTGCACCCATTGGCTATGATTGAAATGGGCCACTACTGACCTTTGAGTATTTGAGCTGCTTAGCAAATCCACCTGAATAATATCTTCACTGGTGATTGGAACATGTATAAGTGACCTTAAATGGTCTGCTATTTCCCAAGCAGAACTCCAGGAGGGAAAACACCCATTTGGCAAGGGCCTGATATTAAAACAAATAGAGCACCCTTTTTTCTGAAAAGGTACCATCTTATGTTGTCCCACTACATCCTTCATATCAATCATAAGAAGGGGATCCTTCTGTATCACCACCGGGGGGCACAAAGCACCCTTCCACTTATTACTAGGAAGTATGACATTGGTAGATGTTATCATATCCCCTCCTTTATTCCCCACGCCCCCGGTTCTTCCCACTGCCACCCAAGGGGACCCTTGCTAATGGCTGAGGCTAATTAGAGCACAAGGCGCCGATTCTAAGTGAGGTATGGCACGATGATCTCTTCCTACCAGCCCCCTTTGTACAGCATCCATAAGTTCATCCAGTTTCTGCTCCAGCGCATTAATGCATCCAAAAGTACACTGGGTGGTCTGTGCCGTCAAAGTACAGTGTCTAGCCAAGAGATCAGCAGTAGATAGAGGGCATGGCTCTTGCGGGTAGTCTCCATGGCACGTGAGTATATCCTCTACTCCTTCTATAACACCGTCAGAGTCTAGTCGACCTTCTACCACAGACAAAGGGCATCCACATTCTTTGTAATGATTATAGGAAAGTCCCCCCTCATCCCTTGTTGGACCCAGGGAATGCTGTGGTGAAGTTACCACTGACCTGTTGGCCAGAACATTATATTGATTGGACGTAGAGTAAAAACTATCAATTTTCCTCTGTTTTTGTGGGGGGGAATGCAGCCTTGTGAGAGGAGGGCCCCTCTTACTTTTGTGAGGCATAATTGCACTCCACTACAATCCCCTGCTGTAAGACTCACCACAACGGCCCTTCCCCCCACACCCACACCCCTTCGGCACCTACAGTCGTAGAATGAAAGAAGAATGCAAAAATTGCTCTGTCCTCTGGGCAAAGGACACACAATGGGCAGCCTCTATGCTCCGGCTCCGGAGCTGTCCGAAGGGCTCGCAAAAGGGCAAGCCCTTGTGCACACAGCCCTTGGGCGCGCAGCCAAGGCACGTGCCGACGGTGCTGCCGTGGGGTAACCGGCACCTTTGTTCTCTTGCAGGGCTCCAACTCCGCCCCTAGCTCTGCTCCCTGGACGCAGCTGACAGGTAAGTGAGTCAATGTAGCGACTGCAACTCCCCGCACCGTCCCCAGAGGCTTGGCTGACCGGCACCTTTGTTCTCTTGCAGGGCTCCGACTCCGCCCCTAGCTCCGCTCCCTGGACGCAGCTGACAGGTAAGTGAGTCAATGTAGCGGCTGCAACTCCCCCCACCATTCCTCATTTATTTATACAGACCCATGGAGACCAAGAATTAACATATATGGATGTATAGCAGAATTAACATACAAGAACACACCACATTAATACAAATACCAAATACAGTCAGGGTTATAATACAGCCATCAGGAAGTCCAAACTCCCCTAATAAAACCTGTGTGCAAGTATATATTCCCCATTGAAAAAAGTATCTGTGTTGTACACAACTGTGTTTCTGACCCAGATATCCTGGTCTTCTTCAGCAACACTCTGATTGTAATTGCTCTCAGTGGGGGTATCAATGAAACCTTAAATGTCTGAAAGAAGAATATATATATATATATCCCACCTGTCCCCCCTTGTGGCGATCCAAAACTCTGCCGCCAAGATCATTCACTCTGCCCGTCGCTTCGACCATGTGACGCCTCTCCTCCTCTCCCTTCACTGGCTCCCCCTTCCTGAACGTATCCTGTTCAAACTCCTGGTTTTCACGTTCAAATCGCTCCATGACCAAGCTCCCCCTTACCTCTCGGACCTAATCGCCCTACGCACTCCTGCGCGCGCTCTCCGCTCTTCCTCTGTCCCCTCCCTCGCTCTCCCTCGTTTCTCCTGCTCGCCCAACCGCCTTCGTCCCTTCTCCCTCGCTGCCCCGCATGCCTGGAACTCCCTCCCTGCCGACATCCGCCTTGCCTCCTCCCTCCGCTCCTTCAAATCCCTCCTCAAGACCCACCTTTTCCATGCTGCCTTTCCCAATGCCCTCTAGTCTTTCCCCTTGCTCTTACTGTCAGCCCTCCTCTGCTGACTGCTGCTACCGACCACCTTGTAACCAAGCCAAGTACACGCACCTGAGACTTCGCATCCGCCTGAATGTTTGTTTGTCTTCTCCCATGTCTCTCCCGCTGTCCCCTCTCCTTGTCTCCCCCTCCTTGTCTTTTAGATTGTAAGCCACAGGTAGGGACCGCATCTGATTGTATGTTCTGTACAGCGCCAGGTTGCAACTGGCGCTTTATAAATGTTTAATAATAATAATAATCATATATACACACACACACGAGTTGTTATTAATCTACACATTTCTAAACATTACAAGCCTCACATCATAATTTTCAGGGACCTTATGCTTCCCAAGAGGTTTTTACAAAATAGCCATACTTAACTCAACCCAGGATTAATCAAACTATACTCCTAGTACAAGCTTTTCAGTACTATATAGCTCAATATCTCTAAATATCACAAATGATCTGCTCCCCCGTTCCAAGCCTCCAGTCAGATCCACATTTCCATAGGAGGGACAGGAGAGCAACCCTATTCTTCCCAAGATATTATAAACCATTATTATTTATGGACCCAACCCAGGTTGTTTAGCAAGTTGGCTTTATTTACATATAGATATGTTAATAATCTCTGTTGGTATAAGAACTATATGATACATGGAGAAAGGAAAGAGGAGGAATTAAAGGATATTTGGAGAAAAGAAAGAAGAAGGAACAAAGAATGAAGGAAACTAAGAAGAAAAAGTACTTTTGTATTACTTATGAATATATTCTGAAGAAAGTGGACTGTCATTTTGGGGCTGATGTAGTAAATTTGTTTCATGTATTTGTTTGAGGTATCTAAGCCAAGGGGCACTGTTGGCATAAGAAATAAGTTTTTGAATGGGGTTTATAGAGAGAAAAATGTGGTAGATACATTGAATGAGAAGAAATTAAGAAGAAAAAGAGGACTTCTGTGTTAATCATATTTATGGTAGTAATTGGTTTGATGTTTCGATGTATTTATCTGTTTTAACCTATATCTATTGGATACTTATGAGATTATTTGTAAGGGAATGAGGTATTTTGAAATAGCCCTATGGATGAGATAATAGTACAATCCCGTAGTGATTGGATAGCAATAAAGGGTTACAAATAGGACCCTGCAGAGATTTAGCCTTAGTGAGAAGGCAAATATAACTGCCACCTGAAGGGAATGCAGCTTTAGTGGGACTGATTATTGATGTGGGATACCTGGCTCCAATGGAGACTATTTGAAGGGCTGTCCTTACAGCGTAGGAGTTGTATGAACTATTGAGTCTGTTGTACCCTTCATTGTAGTGCAAACAGGCCTGAGGAAACTGTAATGTGGTAGGTTGGTTACAATGAAATTTCTCCTTGGGACAATGAGAATTTTGGTTACACTATTACCTCCCCCTCCCCAACAGCATCGGTTTCCTTGACCCATTTCAATTGGGGTTCCGCCCTCGCTATGGCACAGAGACAGCGTTGGTGGCCTTGGTGGCCGATCTCCACTGGGAGATGGACGCAGGATGTTCAGCACTCCTGGTCCTGCTAGATCTCTCAGCCACCTTCGACACAGTGGACCATGGGCTGCTGTTGAGATGATTGTGAGCCCTGGGGCGCCTGGACGGGACTGTCCTTGGATGGTTCCGATCATTCCTCTTGGGGAGAAGCCAGCGGGTTGTCCTGAGGTCTGAATCTTCTAGCCCCCGGGCCCTGGATTGTGGCGTTCCGCAAGGTTCTATTCTGTCTCCATTATTGTTTAATGTATATATGCAGCCCTTGGAGGAGATCGTGAGAGGGTTTGGTGTGCGTTGCCACCAATATGCTGATGACACCCAGCTTTAGCTCTCCTTTTCAACTGACCCAGGTCCTGCCATCTCAGTGCTGTCCCAATGTTTGGAGGCCGTGGCAGATTGGTTACGGCAGAGCAGACTGAAGCTCAATCCTGATAGGATGGAGGTGATGGCGATGGACAGGGCGAAGGAGGTGCTGCTCCCCTCGTAGATGGGATCCGCCTTCCCGTAGCCCAGCAGGTTCAGAGTCTGGGAGTACTGCTGGATTCAGATCTCCGCCTAGATCGGCAGGTGGAGATGGTGGCTAAGGCTGCCTTCCATCAGCTGTATCTGGTGCGGAGGCTGCGTCCATATATTTCCAGACCCAATCTGGCCACCCTCATCCATGCCTTTATCACCTCAAGGCTGGACTACTACAACGCACTCTACGTGAGGCTTCCCTTGATGCTGGTTTGGAGGCTGCAGCTGGTGCAAAATGTGGAGGCTCGTCTCCTGACGGGGACAAGTTGACGGGAACACATCACTCCCATGCTCTGCGCACTGCACTGGCTGCCTATAGCGTACAAAGCCCTATAAGGTCTTGGCCCTTCATACCTCAGGGACCGCCTCAACTTCCGCGCCCCTGAGTGACTCCTTTGGTCTGCCAAGCGCACCGTTTTGGAGGTCCCCCATGTAAAGTGGGGGGCCACAGTGGAGAGGGCGTTCTCGGTGGCCGGGCCGCAATTATGGAACTCCCTCCTGGAGGAAGCCTATCTGGCTCCAAGTCTGATGGCCTTTCGTCAAGCCTATAAAACCTGGCTGTTCTCCCAGGCCTTCAGAGGAGGGGAGGGGGGTTGGGATAAAGGTTGTTTGGGGGTGGTTGCTTTTAGGTGAATTTTTAGATGTTTTAAATTTCTGTGTTTTATTGTTCTATTTATTGTTGCTTTTATGTTGTAAGCTGCCCCGAGATGCCATGGGCATGAGGGGGCGGCTAAGAAATGCAAATAAATAAATAAATAAATTCACACTAGAGTCTATGCTGCAAATTTCCTGCACTGAGCAGGGGGTTGGACTAGGTAACTTCTGAGCTCCCTTCCAACTCTATGATTCTATGAAATCCATCTGATCCCAAATCTGGTCATTTCTGCATTTTGATTAAAGGTGCATTTTTCTATACCAAAAAGTGAAAGCTTGCAACGAATTTGTGCAATAGAATCTTCTTAGAATCATAGAGTTGGAGGAGACCTCAGAGGTCATCTAGTCCAACTCCAATGCAGGAAATTAGCAACTACAGCATTTTCGACAGATACCTGCCTAGCCTCTGTCTAAAAACTTCCAGTGAAGGAGACCCCACCATCTCCCTAGGTACGTTGTTCCAAGGTCAAACAGCTCTTGCTATTAGCAAGTTCTTTCTAATGTTTAACCAAAATCTGCTTCTTGTAATTTGAGCCCATTATTTCTAGTCTAAACATTAGGCACAAGAAAGAACAAGTCTTTGGGATCCTCTCTGTGACAGGCCTTCAGGTAATGGAAGATGGCCATTATGTCTCCCCTTCGTCTTCTCTTCTTAAGGCTAAACATACCCAGCTCCTTTAACTTTTCCTCATAGGACTTGGTTTCCAGACTCCTGACCATGGGTGGGCCTGCGTGGGTGCATCTTGTTTAAAAAAGGAAATACAGTTCTATCTGTGTAGATCAAATTGGAGGGAGCCCTATTCCCTATACGCTACAGAACTGTCAATTTCCCCCTCATCCTCCAACTCCCTCATCTGGTCTCCACCTAACGAATGTCTTCCATTTCTCTCTCTTTCTTCCCCACTATGATTTTCCCCACAAATAGGGTTTCATTTGGGTTGCCGTGCTGCTGTTCCTACAATGCTGCTCTTAGGATTTACATTCTAAATGTCTTGCCTATTGCAATTTGCAAGCTGCAAGCAGTCTTAAGCAGATAATCCAAGAGTCCAGCACTTGACATCCCAGCGCAGGTGGGACTTCGTAGCCTGCTCTAGGGAAGGGGT
Source organism: Sphenodon punctatus (assembly GCA_003113815.1). Classification (NCBI taxonomy): domain Eukaryota; kingdom Metazoa; phylum Chordata; class Lepidosauria; order Sphenodontia; family Sphenodontidae; genus Sphenodon; species Sphenodon punctatus. The sequence goes on along the minus strand of QEPC01010959.1, from coordinate 2,691,656 downwards.
CAGTCAGCAAGGGCAGGAGGAACTCCCATGGCAACCTGCTCTTTCAGGTGATCCAGGGCCCTGGAATGCCTGTTGCCACCGTCGGACACCAGACACCAGGGCTACTAAGCACTTGGGCCGGGAAACTCGGAGTGTGCCGCCACAGCCAGGCATCCAGGCACACGCGCGCCATCTTTTCTCCCTTGACAGCATGCTGAACTGCAACTCCAAGCATGCCTCCAAGGGAGAAAAGATGGCATGCATGTGGCCAAACACCATGCTTTAATGTCCCCAGCTGCAGCGACGAACTACGAGGTTCCCACCACAGCTGCTTAGGAGCCTCAGGCCGTTTTTAGACAAGCACGGCAGCGCCCGCGCTTGTTTTCCAAAAGAACCGGCAGTCTGTTTTACACGTGACGCCGCTGCCGAATATGCGCATGCGCGGGCGATGCGCATCCATTTCCAGCTGCGAACTGACCGGGTCGGTGATTGAGGCCAGTCAGTTCGCGGCCGGAAATGGATGCGCATCTCCCGCGCATGTGCGTATTCGGCAGCAGTGTCACGTGTAAAACGGACTGCCGGTTCTTTTGGAAAACAAGCGCGGGCGCCGCTAAGCTCGTCTAAAAACAGCCTCAGTGTCTGGAGGCAGCGGCAGGCACTCCAAGGCCCTGGGTCTTCTGAAAGAGTGGGTTGCCGTGTGAGCTACTCCTGCCGCCACCACCACCACCACCGTCATCAATGAGTTCCTGCTGCCCCCGCTGCCCCCTAGTACCGGCAAGAGAGGTTGAGTGGGCTGGAGGGAGAGGGATGGGAAGCAGCCGCAGGCTAGGGAGGGTGGAGGAAGGCAACCCCCAGCACCACCAACCCAGCCCAGCGCAGTGAGGGTGGGGGACAGGGACCTGCAGAATTGGGGCAGGAAGCCTGAAGACACCCATGGAAGAATCAGCACCCTCCTTATACATGTCCTTTTTCATTCTCAGCTCATCAAAAAGTTCTTTGTGCAGCCACATTGCTTTCTTTAGATGTCTCCCATTTTTCTTAATGGAATTGTTTGTGACTCTGCCTTGATTATCTCATTTTTCAGAAATGCCCACCCATCTTGGACTCCTTTTTCCTTGAGTTTATCTAGCAATGAGATCCTGCCTAACATTTCTCTGAGTTTATTAAAATCAGTTTTCCTAAAGTCCAAGGTACATTTGACTATGGTCACCTTTGTTTTTTCTTAAGAACATGAATTCCAACATTTCATGATCATTTCCCCCCAAAGTTCCCACTACTTTCACCTCATCGACCAAGTCTTCTCTGTTGGTTAGGATCAAGCCTAGGATAGCTGGCTCCCTCGTTCGTTCCTCCACCTTTTGAAAGAAGAAGTTGTCAGCATGGCAAGTCAAGATTTTACTGGACATTCCTTGCTTAGCAGAGTTTGTCTTCCAACAAATATCAGGGTAGTTGAAGTCCCCTATTACTACTATTTCCTGCCTCCTTGAAAGATCTGTAGTCTTGGTACTGGTATCCCAATCTTCCTACTTCTTGGTATTCCCTTGCCTCTGATCCTATCAGCATAGTTAACTTACTCCCTGTCCTATTGCTCCACATCCTAAGGCCCAAATGTAGTCCTGCAGCAAAGACCAAAAATGGTGAACATACATACAAATTATTCCTGAATTAAATGGACACTCTTGTGGAATTCATTCCATTAGAATAAAGTCTAGAGAGAATGTGGTTGCCATGAAGGTCCCAAATGTAAATGATGGAGACAAAGAAATTCAGATGCTATTGTTTATGAGACCAACTTCTGTTGGTGAGAGTGTGCTTACTTTTGGGCCACACAGGGACCCTCCTTAGACAGAGTTGAAATTGGAGGTCAAATGAATATCCACAGCAAATATCGTATCTATTTCACCCAAACAAAATGAATCTGCCAAATTGAACAAAGCTGCTATTCAGCCTCATTCAGGAACCAGTGTTGACTGCATTTTCCCTGTTTGGTGGCAATGAGGCAAATGCATTGAACAAGCATCCCTGATCTTGGTTCAGTTGATTGTTTTTCCAGTTTCAGATATTTAGTTATTTTGGCACTATTAGTGCTATTGCACATGTGCAGTAGCTAAAATGAAGTAACCAGGTAACTGAATAAACAAATAATCAAACAGCCAAATTACCTTCCCCTCCCAAAACAAATGTGAATATCTGTTTTGGTTATGGATGATATTTGGATAGCTATCCAAAAATGTGATTAATACCTGCAAATACAAAATCTACTATTCATTTCAGCACTAGTTGAAATGTGCAGTTATATTTTTCCAAGACCTATTCATGCCCCAAGACAGAAAACAATATGTTTTAATAGAGATTTTCCTTGAAAATATCCTTGTTTCCCTGGAGGTCTTCCCAGACTCTGCAATGCCCACACTGCAGGTCTTGGAGCATTGTGCTTTTCAGTTATCTTACAAACAAGGAGTAAGTGGCTGACAAGAATTTATCAGTTACGTATCCCCTAATCTCTGTAGGCTGCATAAATGGGGAGCTTATCTTTCCAGTGCTTATTCGATTTAGCTTTGGGGCTCCTTGAGGAGGAATATATAATGAAATGACACCCTGTTCTGCATATAACAACTCTGAATTGCAGAAGATTCCTTGTTATGTTAATTCGACTCGAGGCTCTATTATCTGCACAAAGGGGAAAGAAGAAGCTGATAGAGCAGAAGGTCCAAGGAAGGAATGAACCTCCACAGAATGGGTGTAACCTGCCATAATAATGTACTCTATGTGGGCTGTCCTTGATGACTGTTTGGAAGCTGCAGTTGGTGCAGAATGTGGTGGCCTGTCTTCTGTCAGGGGTGGGCTGCTGGGAGCACATTACAACAGTGCTCCAGAGTCTGCACAGTTTTCCAGTTTTCCAGGCACAATTCAAGGTGCTGGTTCTGACCTACAAAGTCTTAAATGGCTTGGGCTCCTAGTAACTGAAAGACCACCTCTTCCCTCATGTATCATTATGGCCAAGATTGACCTGGAGCACCCTCTTGCGGCTACCGGGTACCATGTGCCTGGGAGGTTTCCACACCAAGGGCACGCAGAGACGGTGTTCACGGAGGCAGCCCCACTATTATGGAACTCTCTCTCCTTGTAGATCCATCTAAGCCCAAGCCTGCTCACCTTCCGGAAGCAATGTAAGAGCTTTTTGTTTGGCCAGGTGTCTGGCAGGCAGGTATACAGTTAATTGGGATTGGATGGAGGGGATAGAGAAGGGGTTGGAGGATTATGGGGATTGCTGTCTTTATATGATGTAAACTGCCCTGAGCCTTAATGGGAAGGGAAGGGCAAACATTGGAATAAATAAATAAATAAATAAATTAATTTAATTTAATAATTGCACAGTAAGTGAGACTAATTCTGTGAGTGGTCATGAGTACACAGGGGGGAGGGAGAACCAGACTTGAGGGCAGATGCTCCCCACATCATCAACTCCTCTTCCCCACCAGAAATCCCTGGGACTTTGACAGGTGATGAACGTGCTATCGTTGATGCAGCCACTATTTTTTCTTTCATCCTCTGAGAGGTCGATGAACTGTGGACAGGCGGTGGAGGCAGCACCATAATGGAGAAACAAGGAGACGGTTAAACCAGAACCTTCATGTTTCCAGCTTCCGCATTCCTTAGGAGATTTGCTAGTTTTAGGAAGTAAAATCCCTGCTTCTGCCTGAGTTCAATCCTACTCCTGGAGTCCCACCGATTCTCCCCAGAAGTACAGGGGATATTCATCACAGGGGCTGGTGAAGTTACCATGCCACGTCCAACAACTACACCAGCCCCTGTTCCTGCTTTATTTTTATTTTATTTATTTATTTATTTATAGTGCTCCCCTGCCATGGCACTCAGAGTGTTTCACGTAGAACTATGTGAAACACAACTTTTAATCCTCACAAGAACCCTGTGAGGTAGGTTAGGCTGAGAATATTGTGACTGGCCCAATGTCACCCAGTGAGTGTCAACCCTTGCTTAGGGGTCACTGCATTAAGTTTGATGGGGGCTGGATAATAATGAATAGAAACTCATGATCATGCGGAGATCATAGAAGATCATGCGGAGAATGCAGAGCTTGATTTTCCAGTCCTGTATCCTCTTCATGATTGGAGGCAAAGCTGCGCGGCTTTGTTTTCCCATGAGACAGAAGTTTCACAGCATTTGCCTCCTGGAGCTTTTCCTGGAGCCAAATACTGCGCATATTGCCCATTGGGCTGAGCTTCCATCCCCTGCTGCTGAGGCGGCTGCGTGACCTGGGGGGCCTGGACGGGACTGTTCTTGAATGGTTCCGTTCATTCCTCTCGGGGAGGAGCCAGTGGGTAGTGCTGGGGGAGGAGACATCGTGCCCCCGCACTTTATCGTGTGGCGTTCCGCAGGGTTCGATCTTGTCTCCGCTGTTGTTTAACATCTATATGCAGCCCTTGGGGGAGGTCGTGAGAGGGTTCGGGGTGCGGTGTCACCAGTATGCTGATGATACTCAGCTGTACCTCTCCTTTTCAACTGACCCAGACCCTGCTGTCTCGTTGCTATCCCAATGTTTGGAGGCCGTGGCAGAGTGGATGCGGCTGAGCAGACTGAAGCTCAACCCCGATAAGACGGAGGTGATGTTGGTGGGGAGAGCGAAGGGGGTGGTGGCCCCCCTAGTTGGGGGGGTTCGCCCTCCTATAGCTCAGCAGGTTCGGAGTCTGGGGGTGATACTGGATGCAGACCTTCGTCTGGAGCGGCAGGTGGAGGCAGTCGCTAAGGCTGCTTTCCGCCAGCTATATCTAGTGCGTAGGCTGCGTCCGTATGTCTCCGGCCCGGACCTGGCCTCCCTCATCCATGCCTTCGTCACCTCGAGGCTCGACTACTGTAACGCGCTCTACGTGGGGCTTCCCTTGTTCTTGGTTCGGAGGCTGCAGCTAGTGCAGAATGCGGCAGCTCGTCTCCTTACGGGGACGGGCTGTCGGGAGCATATTACACCTGTGCTCCGAGCTCTGCACTGGTTGCCGATAGCGTGCGAAGCCAGGTTCAAGGTTTTGGTGATGATCTATAAAGCCCTACACGGTCTGGGCCCCTCATACCTTAGGGACCGCCTCACCCTCCGCACCCCAGAGCGGCTCCTGCGGTCTGCTGGGGGTGCCTTCTTGGAGGTCCCCCTTGTTAAGCAGGGGGCCACAATGGAGAGGGCATTCTTGGTGGCCGGGCCGCGCCTTTGGAACTCCCTTCCGGAGGAAGCTCGCCTGGCCCCTAGCCTGTTGACATTCCGGTGAAGTTGCAAAACCTGGCTGTTCGCCCAGGCCTTTGGGAGGGAGGGAGGGAGGGTAGGGTGAGGGGTTTTAGGTCCCCCACCTATTTTTGTTTGTTATATCTATGACTTTAGCCCTGTTTTAATATTTTATTATTATTGTTATAAGTGTTTTAAATTGTTTTTATTGTATTTTAAATTGTTGGAAGCCGCCCCGGGCTGCGTCGCAGGAGGGGCGGGGTATAAATTCATTAAATAAATAAATAAATAAATAAATAAACTCATCACAGGCACAGACCATAGGGAGCAGTGATTTTCAAACTGAAGGACAGCCCTCCAGTTTAATAGGCCTAAAAAGGTATCCTGGGAGGGTGTGAAAAGGAGCACAGGTATGAAACTCCTAGCGCCACACTGTATGAGCTAGGAGAAATTTTCAAAATGGTGGAGTAGAGAGAGTGAGAGGACAAGGGGGGGAAATATAGCAGGGGGTAAGACAATGTGGGAAAGCGGGAGGGAGACAGGGAGCTCTGTGTGTGTGTGTGTGTGTGTGTAGCAGGAGAACCTCAAGTACCACCGACAGGAAGAAGGAGAGTATGGTCTAACACAAGGACAAGGAGCCTTTTTCCTTCCAGGGGACACTTTGGAAAGTAGTAAAAGCTCGGAGGGCCACATAGAAGCTGGAAATGGGCAGGGATGGCCTACTGTGGGGTGGCTCAGGACGGCCACCCCGGGCCCCACTCCTGGGCGGGGCCCACACTCGGCTCCTGGCCTCACAGTGGCCCTGGCTGAGTCCAACTCGACTCCTACTGGCAGGCAGCGGAGGGGGCCAGCAGGAGTGAGGGAGAGACATAGGCCCCAGCTCTCCCACACTCCGTTTCCCCCCCCCCGCCTGTCAGTCTCTCGGACAGGGGAAATGTGGGAGAGGCGGGGTCTCTGCCTCTCCCTCATTCCCCCTGGCCGAGACAGCCAGCCAGGCAGAGGAGGAAGGGGGGGCAACGGAACGTCCGGTGGTGGCAGGCAGCACGGCAGCAGATTTAATCCGCTGCTGCGGTGCCCACCCTACCCGAGGCTCCAAGCCTGGTGTGGGGCCCAGGCTGGCATCAGCGGGAACGGCAGCGGCGGATCAGGTAAGTGATCCAAAATGGCTGGGCTTGGGGATGGGCGGAGGGGTGTGTCCCTCTGCCTGTCCCCAAGCCCAGACCTGGGTAGCGTGTTGCCCCAGACCAAGCTGGGGAGCACCCCCGAGCTGGGGAGCGCCCCTGGGCCCTCCGGCAGAAGAATAGGGCTCTTCCTTTGTTCCCCGCCCTGGGCCCTGCATAGTGTAAGACCAGCCCTGGGAATGGGAGGTGCGTAAGGAGTGAACTCAGAGGGTCCAGATCATGAATCTGTGCTATGGGTCTGTTGTCTGTCCTTGAGTCTACACCCTTATCTCTGCTCCTTTCCTCTGAGCTCAGTCTTTCAGCGCTTGGGGGTAGGAAGTGGATCTAGGGGCCAGATTCAGGAACTGGAAAGGGGCAAAATATAAAACTAGACATAGGCCACATTTGGCCCCCAGGCCTGAGGTTCCTCAACTGTGGTCTGAGGAGGTTGAAAGCCACTGATATAGAAGAGGACAATAGTGAACAGTCTTCACTGTTGACACCTAGGTCTGCTCCTCTTAGGCCGTTTTTAAATGAGCACGGCTTGAGGGTGGGGGGTTCTGTGTGCACTGAGTGGAATGGCTGTAGACTGTCCACTCACATGGGGTGAGTGGGGAGGGATTCAAATGGGGCAGGGATGCGTGTGGGCCCCCAAGCACATTTTAGCCTTCCCCCACATGGAGCAGTCCAGATTTTTCTCCAATGCTCTGTGAGTGGCCATGGGTGAGTGGTGCGTGGGTCAAGGGAGCAAATACCCGCTCCCCCCTCACGTTGCCTTCAGATGGGCGTTTGGATGTGTGTGGGATGTGTGGACCTGCAGGGTTGTGTCTCATTTTAAAACAACCTTAGATACATGTCCCTTTTTTGTAAAAAATGGTGTTACTGTTGTACAATGCATAGTCATTTATTATTTCAGGCAGTGGCCTGGTGTCAGATGAATGCACATGGGCAGAGCAGAAGTATGTGAGCAAAGGTAAGAAATGTATTCTTTAAGGAGGTTTAGCAAATGAACTGTGAAAAGCTGCTAAAGTTTGAGAGTAAAATCCATCTTTCACTAGCTACTGATCATAGCTTATGCCCCTTCAGCGCTGTGCAAGAAGCAAGAAAGCAATTTTTACCCTTCATGACCCATCCAGCGGCCTTCTACGCTATTCTCAGTCCTTGGGTTCCACGGTGACATATGACTTAATTATATCTGTTGGTTTGGGAACATGGCTATAGAATGGGATGGAATAGCATATGAGCTAAAACCGACAGTCGTGTCTCTCATGAATTCATATGGATTAGCAGTGGTTTGGAAATGCACAACCAGGCCTTGCTGCAGGAATATGATAGAGTTAGGCCTGGGGCCCAAATGTGGCCTGTGACTAGTTTTCGTATTGTCCCTTTCCAGTTCCTTCTCCCAAGCACTGAAAAACTGAACTCGGGGTAAGGGAGGAGAGATGAGGGCATGCACACAGGGATAGGAAACAGACCCATGACACAGGCCCATGGTCTGGACTTGCCTCCTCTTCCTGAGCACACCCCCTGACCCCAACTTTTATGTGGCCCTTGGAACATGCACTAATTTTCGAAGTGACCTGCGGGAGGGAAAAGATTCCCCAAAAGATAAATATTATTCTGAATTAAACTAGACACACTCAGGAATTTAAACTTCTCAGAAATTTTATGTAATCATTATAGGAAATGGGCCTGTCTGACACTCAGCAGGATTTCACAGACAGACACAAAGAGAGATCTGCCACATTGTAAGTTCAGACCACAAACTCATCAGGCACAATGGAAACAGAGGAAACATTCTCAGAGCGTGAGCATCATTTTTTTTCCACCTCCGTCCCACCCAACAAGCCCAAAATCTGCTCGAGATATCCAGAATATTTGACATGAAAATTGGAAATATCCATTTCACAATGCATTGAATTGTATCAACATCTAGCTGGGGAGAAAGATAACCAAAAGTTCAAGGTAAGCAATTTTGAGTTATCTGGATCCCACTGTATTTAACTAAATGATTCCCCCAAAGTCACACAGCACAAGGAATTGAATATGGGTCTGTCTTCTGAAGCTCACTGTCAGGTTTCCAGACATGAGGTCAGGTCAGGTCAGGTCAAGGCAAGACTCCAAGCCAGGAGTCAGACTTCAGAGAATGGTGCAAGCCAAGCATCTGGTCCATGGGGGCTGACAAAAGTTGTCATCAAATAGCTAGGCAGGGTCTGAGTCCTGAGAATTAGTCCTAGCAGAATCTGGAAGTGAACAGAAGCAGCTGGGGTATAAGGAGACAAGACCAAGGAGGCTGGTAGAGCCAGGTCTCTGTCTGGTTGTTCAGGAGAGGGGTTTGCTGTGACCCAAGAAGCTGTATAGGAGTCCCTGGCTAATCAGGGTGTGTGTCATCAGCAACCAATCTGGAGCCTGGCAGGGTAGAGCTAAGTTTGCAAGGGGCCATAGGGCTGTGGGACAGCTGCTTCAGCATAGCCGTCTGGTGACAGTGCGAATCCTACTGTTAATTTTAGATGCCTGCATCTAACATTGTCTCTCCAGTGTCTCTCCCACTGTCCCCAATCCCTGTCTCCCCCCATTTGTCTTTTAGATTGTAAGCCACAGGCAGGGACTGCGTCTAATTCTATGTTCTGTACAGCACCAGGTCACACGACTGGCGCTATATAAATGTTTATAATAAAATAATAATAATAATAATGCAGAGGACCGGGGATCAAGGTCCATGTTCCCCTTGGGTTCTGACTAGAACGGATACAAGTATCTGGTCAGATACCAAGAGCTATCTGGTTAGCATCTCTTCTGGTGGATTACCATTTGCCCTTATTTTATATTTAATCCCTCCGGAGCGGGATGGATTATGTAGTAATGCAATAAGTGGTGAATGGTGATTTGGTTAACATTGATATATCCAGTAATCCAGTTTGGCAGTTAACATTGTGTGTTTTCAGACGTGACGAGATCACAGTGAACCACGCTGAATATCTACATGTGGTCACTGTGCCCTGCACGTCTGTTCGGCGGTCGCCAGATGTTCGCCACGCTGAATATCCACATGGGGTCAATTTCAACCACGCTTCCCGGGCTCCCAGCGCGAAAATCCGCTGAAGCGTGTTGAAAGTGATTCTAGGCGGGCATCAATAAAAAGTAACATCTGGTTGGCTATCACGGCCCGGAATCCCCGGTGGGATTCCGGGCCGTGGTGAACTCGACCAGACGCTGCGGCGGCATTGGCCTCACCTCCCGCCCGTCTCCCCAGAGGGCGGGCGGTGAGGCAGCGTGGAGGGGACAGGGCCGTGCAGCCACACATTGCGCCGCGCGGCCCCGCCCCCTCCCTGATTCCCCACCGGGATCCCCGGCACGTCTGTTTGCCATGCCTGGGTGATCCCGGCGGGGAATCTCTGGGTTATTTTCGGGACAGGGTGAAGCTGCCCCGTCACGTCTGAAAACACCCATTGATATATCCAGTAATCCAGTTTGGTAGTTAACAGGTAGTCACTGGATAACTGCCAAATTGGGAATACCTGATATTAACCATGGGTAACAAATTTGCTATCCATTTTAGCACTCATTCTGACACCCAGGCTAGCATGCATTAGTTTATCCAATAGAGGGCTAGGTTGTCAACTGGTGTAAGTTGGTTTGGGTCCACAGAGTTAATGGAGCCAAGCCATTTTACACCAGCTGAAAATCTGGCCTCGTTTACTTTGAACTGATTCCTGTTTTGTCCTTCTTGTTCTCCAGTGCTCCCTTTGCTCCAGATATTTGTTGAGAAATGTGATTTTAAAAAACATTTTAAAATAATCTCTATAAAACAGCTGCTTTATCGTGAACATTGTGTCATGCTGATAATAGTCCCTGCCTGGACAGCGTTCCTTGTCTGTGGCAAGAAACACTAAACACAATTAAAGCTTTTAAGGCCATTTTTAGACGTGCTCAGTGGCGCCTGTGCTTGTTTTTCAAAAGACCCGACAGCCCGATTTGCACGTGACGCCGCTGCCGAATACGCGCATGCACGGGCGATGCGCATCCATTTCCGGCTGCGTATGAACAGCCTTGATTGCCGACCTGGTCAGTTCGCGGCCGAAAATGGATGTGCATCGCCCGCGCATGCGTGTAACGGCGGCGGCGTTATGTGTAAATCGGGCTGCTGGGTCTTTTGAAAAACAAGCGCTGGCGCTGCCGAGCACGTCTAAAAACGGCCTAAGACTGGATTCATTCATTATTTTCTGTTCTGATTACAAGATGGAGCTTTTTTCTGCTGCCATCATTACTAGGGCTGAGATTTCACCCAATTGAGGAAACTCAACAAAATCCTGGTTCTCGGTCCATCTTGGGATACCTGCAATTTCTCACTGAATGCTTGGCAAGAAAGTTTTTTTTTAAATAAATAAATCATGGTGCACATACAAATGGCTGCTGCCCCTTAACCAAAATTGCAGTGATGCTATTGCTGCCATTTTGGTTAAGGGCAGTAGCCATTCTGCACATGCACGAAATGACCTGGTGGCTGTCTTTCGCATGTACAATTATTAAAAAAATTCTCACCAATAATTTGTCCCAGGCTCAGGCAATTGCCAAGAAATCGATCCCAGTATCCAAACTTGCGAGAATTCTCCTGAGAAAAAAACAAATGGGTGCTTGTTTAGCCCTAAAATGTGTTGTAAGGAGAAAGCTACTGAAACGGTGTCATTCACAAAAGTGGAATATGGTCGGCTAGTTTAACCAGTGGAGAATCAATCCCTTCCTTAGGCCTGAAGGGAGAGTCACTGAACTGGGAAACAGTTTATCATTGGCTGTAAATCACAAAAAAAAGCTTTAACAACATACTGTAGCTGAAACATTATACTTAACTATTTCCCTGATCTTGCTAATATTTACAAGCATAAATTTGTACAACTGCTAGTAGTCCAATCCCATTGATGGTTTGCAGGATCAAATGCTGCTGTTTATGAACGGTTTACAATTCCTGGATGATCGCAATAGTCTTGGGGTGAGATCCACATCTGTCAATGAAAGCTGAGCCTTTGACTTTTATGGGGGACAGGTTTAACCCCTTGGTCTCTCTCTTTAAGTTTGGATGATTTTATGCCAGGTGTGGGCAAAGTTCCCAAGCTCAAGAGCCGCATACCAAAATGTTCATATCACCGAGAGCCACAAGATGTATTACATCGATTGTAGCTAATTTTAATACAGATAGCTTGTGTGATTGGCAGCTTCTTCCTCTTTTACTCCAGTTCACTCCAGTGTAAGCCAGGGTGCAATTTAGCCCTTTGCTTTTTGTGAGCATTATTTATGAAAATCCAGATAGTGCCTTTTTCTAAAATGTATACCCCTGCTGTCGAAACAAGGGTGTGTGATCCAAATCAGTCTTGCTTCTTGAATGCCTCATCTGAATCTGTCAGAGAAATGCCAGATCTAGGATATCTTATATAAGCTGTGGCTCAGTTAGGCTGGCCTTTCCTTCTGCGGAGCTTCTACAGCTCTAGAAGAGAAGAATTGGAGTGGATGGTTGAACAAAATGCTTAGCTTTCTAAGTCAAGCTACAAGGAACCTTGATTTTTATCACAAACGTTTTGAAGAGGAAAGGAGAAACTAGAACAGGAATCTGTACAAAAGATAAAGGGTCCTGTTTCCTTTTGATGTGTCTGCATATAGGAGCTGCTATTAACGCTAAGTGGAGCTACAAATGACATGCCGCTCATCAAGATGAGAATGGATCTCAAAGGAGAGGCAGCTACGAGAATATAAATGTATGCCAAAAAGGTTTCTCTCTGCCATCAAAAAGCTTCTCCAAACTGGGGGATTTCAGCAGCACCCACACTGCTGCCAAGTACTTTGTGCAGAGCACCTTATATCCACACTCCAAAGGAGCATATTTGCAGTCAGGTCCATTGCACAGGAAGGGAAGTCACCTCTGAAGGACTGTGTGTTGGTTGCCTCTGCTCAAAATGAGAGGCAGTTCAGTCAGGAGATAAAGTTCTGCTCTTGGACCTGGGAGGCCAGAGTTCAAATTTCATCTGTGCTGCTAACTCATTAGATAACCTTGTCCAAGTGTCATTGAACATACTGTTTGTTTGCCACTGACGTGCACCTTTCTTATGCCACAAACATTTGCAGGCATAGTTGAGGAGAAGACAAGTGACAGGTAGCAGCTGTCACGTCTGATTACAGTCCAAGGATCAAGAGTCCTGCAGAGCAAAGTGGAGATCTGGAGAGGAGAAGCTCTCTCCAGAAGTGACAGGATACCCCCACTGCTCCTGGGGACCTCATGCGAGCTGTTGAGTAACTGCTCAAACACAAGTGTCTACTCAAGTGCCTACCCAATACCTATTATGTTGGGACAAAACATTGCTGGTTGTGAAATGCCAGCAATGGAATGGACTGTCTCATATCTGATGTTATGTATGATACCACCCTATCTCTCAGCCTCAGTTCCCCTATATGTAAAATGGGAACAATAATGATCTGCTTCACAAGATTGTTGTGTCTGTGAGCTAGATAAGGACTGTAAAGAACTTTGAAAATTGAAGATGCTATAGAGATGATTCATAATAATATGAATTCTTCTAAGAATGGGGAGATTATGGAGTGGAGTGATAATAGTGCACTCACAACAATAACCCAGAAGCATCCTATATCACGTGTAAGGTAATTCCCCCATGGAAAGGGGGGAAATAGGGTCATTCTTCTTCCTGAGCTTGTCTTGAAACAGGAGGACAACATTTTGTTCTCTTCTCAGATCCTTTTCAAAAGCTATTATTAACAAACATTTATATAGCGCCAGCAGTGTACCTGGCACTTTACAAAGTAATAAAATAGACGGTCCCTGCCCCTAGGGCTTACAATCTGAGAGACAGGAGCTGGGGGAGAGACATAGGAAGGGGAACAGAGGGAGAGACAAGGGGTCTAACATTCATGAAGATGCGAGGTCTCAAGTGCACATACTTGGCTTGGTTATGATGAGAATGACAGCAGGCAGGTCCATGTGACAAGGATAAGGGTAAACAGATAGTAGGTATAGGAAATAGTGGCTCAGCAGGATAAAGAGTCAGACAGAGCAGAGCGAAAGAGGTGAGTTTTAAGGAGAGATTTGAAGGTATGAAGGGAGGGTGCAAGGCGGATGTGGACAGGGAGGGAGTTCCAGGCATGGGGGGCAGCAAGTGAGAAGGGACGAAGGCGCTTAGGGGAGCAGGGAAGGCGTGGAAGGGTGAGAGAAGGGACAGAGGAGGAGCGAAGTGCACGGGCTGGAGTATGGAGGGCGATAAATGCAGAGAGGTAGGGGAGAGCGAGGTTGTGAAGAGCTTTATAGGTGAAGACTAGGAGCTTGTGCAGGATTCGTTCAGGAAGGGGAAGCCAGTGAAGCGAAGAGAGAAGGGGCTGCACGTGGCCGAAGCGACTGGCGAGGTAGATGACCCTGGCAGCAGAGTTTTGGACAGAGATGAGGGGAGAAAGGTGAGACCGGGGAAGGCCAGAGAGAAGGAGGTTACAGTAATCGAGGCGAGAGATGACCAGAGCATGAACAAGAGTTTTGGCAGACGAGACAGAGAGAAAAGGGCGAATCTTAGCAATGTTATGGAGGGAGAAGCGACAGGATTTAGCAACGAGTCAATGTAGGGTTTAAAAGAAAGGGGTGAGTCAAAGATGAAGCCTAGGCTACGGGCTTGGGGGACAGGCAGGATGGTGACTCCATCAATAGTTATTGACAGTGAGGAAGGAGAGGAAGGATGAGGGGGGAAGATAAGGAGTTCAGTTTTAGCCATGTTCAGTTTAGCCATGGTTTAGATTACGTGTTTAGCTCTTGCTGCCCCCTTGTAGTCTTCCTCAAATGGCATAATTATATTCTACCAAATTTTCTCACAGGTTTGCTTGTTTTGTCCTTCAAAAATCTCTCTTGCAGAAGCCATATGACAGGAGGAGCTGAAGGAAGTGAACTAAGTGCAGACTTACAGGTTGATCAACTTCTGACATGTCGGTTTGAGTCAGTTTAATCCAGCAGAAAGGGAGCAACTTTGGCAGTGTCTGTTGCTTCTTGGGGTAGTTAAAAATGAAAAACTGTAGCCTGCACCAGAGGGAGAAGTCTGTAGTGTGGAACGTATGATATTCCCAAACTTATGTCTTTTCAGGCCACCAGCAATTATGAAACTTTCTTAAATTCATTACATTTTTTAAAAGCAAAGCATTTTGGATTCTTCACATTCACCAGGTAGGTTTTGAGGCATATGAGGATGCCAGAGTTACATCTCCATGATTTTGGAATGTATTTCACGAGAGCTTTTATCTTCCAGTGAAAGCTGATATTTCCGTGTCTTTGTATGATTCCAGTAGCTGGGATTTTGAGGGAACTCTGTTAAAGTGACACATACAATAAAATGGTCAGAGCTGCCAACACAAGAAAACTGATTTCTAGTCCCATATAAATCTCTGGCAACATTTGGTCTTGGAATCGGAGTTTTAACTCATTTGGGCTCATACTGTGGACCCATTACTCCTATCAAGGCCTCCCACTCTTTGGGTAGACAAGACACACTCCCTGGCAGAGCTTGGTTTATGCAATGGCTTTCCGGGGTTCAGCTTGCCACCTTTTTCATGCCGAGGCGTAGCCCTAGTACCTGTTCCAGACTTTGATGCTACAATGGAAGATTTCACCTACAGAAGAATTATTATTATTTATTATTTATATAGCACAAGCAGTGTACCTGGCACTGTGTAATCACTAGTATACAGGTCCATACCCCAAGGGGCCCGGCTTACCATCTAAGAGAGAAAATGGAGGGGGGAAAGGGAGAGGTGACATCAGGAGAGACAAGGATACATTTACAAGGTTGCAGGTGAATGTGCTTAACTACAGGGGGGAGATTCTTATCACTCATGGTAATGAACCAGGGAAAGCCTGACGGAAGAGGTAGGTTTTCAGTAGGAACTTGAAAGCTGGGCGAGAGGGATCAGAATGTATGCAGGGAGGAAGTTCCAGGCATGGGGGGCAGGAAGATAGAAGGGGTGAAGGCATTTAGATGAGCAGGGGAGTCGCAAGAAGGTGAGAGTGGAGGCAAAGGAGGAGCGAAGCTCTCAGGCAGGAATGTTGTGGGATACAAGAGGAGGGCTGAATGTGGTCAAAGCGACGGGCAAGGTGGATGACTTTGGCAGCAGAACGGAGATGTTGGGGACGAGATCAGAGCAGGGGAGACCAGTAAGGAGAAAGTTACAGTAGTCAAGGCAAGAGATGACTAGAGCATGGACTAAGGTTTTGCGGTGGCAACTGTAAGGGCCGGATTGTAGCAATATTATACAGAGTGAAGCAGCAGGACTTGGCAACAGTCTGGATCTAAGGCATAAAGGAGAGGGAGGATTTGAAGATAAATCCCAGACTGTGCACCTGAGGGACAGGCTGGATGGTGATCCCCTCAATGGAAACTGAGAGGGAAGTAGGAGGGGAACATTTGGGGGGCAAGATGCGGAGTTCAGTTTTACCCATATTAAGCTTGAGAATGCACCATCAGCCCCCAGCATCTCCTCTGACAGGGTTGGGCAGGAAACGTACTGCTACTGCCACTCTAAAGCTGTTTGGCAATAAGAGGTTTTGGTTTTGGTTTTTTGCAACTGAACAGCTGATCAGCTGAGGTGGCACCGGTCCAAGCCTCCATCGAACTGAATCCATTCCGAAGCGCGGGTTAGCAAAGCAGGTACAGGAACAGGTGGGACCTGACAGGGCAGGTTCATAAGCCTCTGTAAAAACCCTCCCATATGTCTAGGGCAAAGGGGTGGGGCTTCTAGGGAATGCTTGAACCCCAGTAACTCTTCTTTTAAAACAAAAACAAAAAAACCCCACAAGTTAATCAGTGCCCCCCAGAGCTGGCCCCTGCTGCCAAGGGCTACTTTTTGCCTGCCTCGAATCTCGTCCTCCTCGGTCAGTCAATAGGTGGCGATGCAACATTGCTCTTGCCTTCCTTCTGCCCACATGACACACCATCTCAGTCTATTGGGCACCAAGGAAGAACCTGACAGTGGAGAAAGAGAATATTAGAGCTGAACTAGGAGATGGGAACAACCTTGACCCCTGTCTATGGGCGGAAGGGGAAGGGGCAAGGTGAGGCGTATCATGGGGCTGGGCTTTGGGGATGTCAGTGCCCAGCTGCCACTTCCACCATAGCAAATTCTGGTTGCATTTATTTATTTTATTTTATTTGTTTATTTGGATTTCTATCCCATCCTTCCCTCAAAGAGGCTCAGGATGGCTCACAAAGTATATAAAATGCATATAAAAACATGTAAAGAATACATTAAAATACAAAACAA
The DNA here is from genome assembly GCA_003113815.1 of Sphenodon punctatus. Lineage (NCBI taxonomy): Eukaryota > Metazoa > Chordata > Lepidosauria > Sphenodontia > Sphenodontidae > Sphenodon > Sphenodon punctatus. The sequence continues at coordinate 2,674,997 of QEPC01010959.1, read as the reverse complement.
ACCCTACAAAACCGCACAGACCCCAAAAACCTACCCACTAATGCCTCCCCTTTCCTGACAACCGGCATCCACTCTACACCCTACAAAACCGCACAGACCCCACAAAACCTACCCAGTAACATCTCCCCATTCCTGACAACCGGCATCCCCTCACTACCCTACAAAACCGCACAGACCCCACAAAGCCTACCCAGTAACGTCTCCCCCATTCCCAACAACCGGCATCCCCTTACCCCCCTACAAAACCGCACAGACCCCACAAAGCCTACCCAGTAACGTCTCCCCATTCCCAACAACCGGCATCCCCTCTACACCCTACAAAACCGCACAGACCCCACAAAGCCTACCCAGTAACGTCTCCCCATTCCCGACAACCAGCATCCCCTCACTACCCTACAAAACCACACAGACCCCACAAAACCTACCCAGTAATGTCTCCCCATTCCCGACAACCAGCATTCCCTCGCCACCCTACAAAACCGCACAGACCCTACAAAATCTACCCAGTAACATCTCCCCATTCCCAACAACTGGCATTCCCTCTCCACCCTACAAAACCGCACAGACCCCACAAAGCCTACCCAGTAACGTCTCCCCATTCCCGACAACCAGCATCCCCTCACTACCCTACAAAACCACACAGACCCCACAAAACCTACCCAGTAATGTCTCCCCATTCCCGACAACCAGCATTCCCTCGCCACCCTACAAAACCGCACAGACCCTACAAAATCTACCCAGTAACATCTCCCCATTCCCAACAACTGGCATTCCCTCTCCACCCTACAAAACCGCACAGACCCCACAAAGCCTACCCAGTAACGTCTCCCCATTCCCGACAACCAGCATCCCCTCACTACCCTACAAAACCACACAGACCCCACAAAACCTACCCAGTAATGTCTCCCCATTCCCGACAACCAGCATTCCCTCGCCACCCTACAAAACCGCACAGACCCTACAAAATCTACCCAGTAACATCTCCCCATTCCCAACAACTGGCATTCCCTCTCCACCCTACAAAACCGCACAGACCCCACAAAACCTACCCAGTAACGTCTTCCCATTCCCGACATCCCCTCTCCACCCTACAAAACCGCACAGACCCCACAAAGCCTACCCAGTAACGCCTCCCCATTCCCAACATCCCCTCTCCACCCTACAAAACCGCACAGACCCCACAAAACCTCCCCAGTAACGCCTCCTCATTCCCGACAACCAGCATCCCCTCACCACCCTATAAAACTGCACAGACCCCACAAAGCCTACCCAGTAACGCCTCCTCATTCCCGACAACCAGCATCCTCTCACCACCCTATAAAACTGCACAGACCCCACAAAACCTACCCAGTAACGCCTCCCCATTCCCGACAACCGGCATCCCCTCACCACCCTACCCCAAACCCATCCCCATCTCTGATTTGAGCAAGAGAACTGCAACTGGCTTTCTCTTATGCTGCATTCCCTTCCTATGTGAGGAAAGAAAGGAGATTAAATTACTGGCAGTCTATTTTACAAGACTCTTCAGTGTTGAATTTCAATTAATTATGTTAATTGGAAAAAAATGATGGAAGGAAAAAAATGTAAGTCAAAGTCATCTCTGGTTTAATTCCAGCAGATTCGCTGGTGTTAGACCCGGGATGAATTTCATGCAGCAGGTACAAGATTAGGCTTCGCCAGTTAGGAGAACACTTTAAAAATAAAGTACTCTTAAAGCACTTACTTCTGAAGATGATAAAAGAGTTTTACAAAGTATTTTTCCGTTACTTGAGAGATGGGGAGTTAGCTACAGTGGGGAGTTTTGCCACTGATTTAATTGGGTGGAAACCGAGCCCTTAGGGATTCCCTATTCTTGCAGGTGCAATCCTCTGCCCATTGAAATCTTTGTCAAAACTCCCATTGATTGTAATAGTGGAGGACGATCCTAGTCATCCAGCAAGTTGACCAATTGCCTCCACCCAGACGGTGAATGTTTCATGGATATGATTGGCTTCTCATCCTCTGCCCCTAGATCACACTGAAATTCCTTGTGCCTTTCAAATGTGGTTATTTAGGCACCAAAAAAACTATGTATAAGTAACAATTAAATACTAAGAAAATACTGACCTGTCTTATTATGTGTTTTAAATATTAGCAATAATTAACTTGTTGCCTCATTTTGTGAATGTGAATTCTTTGCAGTCTACAGGCTTTCCTTTTAATAGTTTGATTGGCTATCTACTGCCAGGCTTTATAACCAACTTTAACAGATAAGATGAAATCGAAAAGCAAAACTGAATGGTTGTGTTAAGTGATTTGTGTTAATACCCATATATGAACACAGACAAGTTGGTTTTGAAGGAATGTGAGGCACTGAATCTATCATATTCTGAGGGTATGCATATATTTGTTTCATGATTGCAATATTTAAATTATAAATGAAGTATAACAATTTAAGCATCCCCTATGAATTAATCTGATATTGCTTTGAAACAGCCCTGATCATTATGATCTCATTTAGGGCTTATATGGGGACTGGCTCTGTTTCCATTTGTGTGGCATAATTATTTAGTGGCATTAATCACCGGACTCTTAAAAATACTTTACCATGGATTCACGCATAATGTGAATAGATGAGCTAATAAATAAATAAAATTTAAAATAACCAACATTCAAGTCATTAAAGTACACAAGAAATATCTGCTGTTTCATGAGATTACTTCAATCCAGCCTGCCATTGAGAGCTTGTACCACAATGAAAGACTCATCATTAATTTTAATTATTAATTGCCTGCTTTTTTTAGGTGTCTATATACCACTGTTTATTTATTAATTATTAATTATTTATTATTTTATTGTATTATATTATATTATTATTAAATTGCCCTAGACTAAAATTTGCAATTCAAACTTTTATCTGAAAGGGAATGATTTTAAATGGAATAGTAAAGAAAAGATAATCGGCATCATCCTTTGCCAGTTCTGTACTGTGAGGGTACTATGCATAACAAGAGAGAAGGTAAGGTACACAAAAGCTACAACCAATCTTATTGTTGGTGAAGTCAAACTAGCAATCATGGATCTAGAGGACCTACAATATTGGATTCCCAGACAGGTACCACTGCCACACAGTGTCAGGGCCGGAGTTTGAGTTTGGAAGGTCTGGTTTCTCCTTAACGCTGCTACCTGAGTCAGCTTCAGCTTGGGCTCTTAACCCCTTGTCTCATTTCCCCCCATTCTAGTCCCACCCATCCATATCCCTAATTGGCTACCAGCCTTCTGTAAGGTATCCTGGAAGCAAGAGGAAGCCAGTAGAGCATCTGTGAGTTCATTCCCCTTCCTGCTGGTGTTCCTACCTGCTTGGTTCCCTCCTTGTGTCTTGTCCCAGGTTGTATCACCCCTTGTTGGTTTCCCTGTGCTTTATGTTGACTATGTTCTATGATATCCCTCTAGACTGTTGTTCCTCTCAGTTTGTGTCCTAAATATTTCTCAGTTCTAGGTTCCCACCTCCTCTGTAAACGTGTCTTAGTCCTCCCTTAGCCATGTTCCTAATTTCCCCCCACCCCAAGCTATGTATTAGGGTATGCTTGGCTGTCTTTTTCTTTTGCTTCTCCCTCCATAACATTGCTAAGATTCGCCCTTTTCTCTCTGTCTCCTCTGCCAAAACACTTGTACATGCCCGTGTCATCTCTTGCCTTGATTACTGTAACCTCCTTCTCACTGGCCTCCCCCGCTCTCCCCTTTCTCCCCTTATCTCTGTCCAAAACTCTGCTGCCAGGGTCATCCACCTCGCCCATCGCTTCGACCACATGCAGCCCCTCCTCTCCTCTTTTCACTGGCTCCCCCTTCCTGAATGAATCCTGCACACGTTCCTAGTCTTCACCTTCTAAAGCTCTTCACAACCTTGCTCCCCCCTACCTCTCTGCACTAATTTCCCTCCATACTCCAGTCCGTGAACTCCACTCCTCCTGTCCCCTCTCTCGCCCTCCCACGCCTCCCCTGCTCCCCTAATTGCCTTCATTCCTTCTCCCTAGCTGCCACTCAACTCCCTCCCTGCCCATAACCATCTCTCCCCCTCCCTTCGTACCTTCAGATCCCTCCTCAAGACCCACCTCTTCGGCTCTGCCCTCCCCGACTCCTCGTTCCCCTCACCTAACTCCTGCTGATACCCTCCATCCAGTACAATCTGTTACCTGAGGTCTGTTTACTCATATCCTCACCACACAGACCAGCCATCATTCTTGATGTAACCAAGTCAAGCACATGCACCTGAGACCTCGCACCTTCGTGAATGTTACACCCCTTGTCTCTCCCTCTGTTCCCCTTCCTTTGTCTCTCCCGCCCCCTCCCCCCCTCCCCCCGTGACTCAGATTGTAAGCCCTAGGGCAGGGACCGTGTCTATTCCATTACTTTGTAAAACGCCAGGTACATTGCTTGCGCTATATAAATGCTCACTAATAAGTAATAATACATAATAATAATAATTAATACGTTCCCAAGGACCCTGCTTCCTTTCCCTAGTTTATGCCTAAACCAGAGTGTGTTTATGAGTGTGGTTTGTGATGAGATCTTGAGATCCTCCCCCTGACACACAGCCATTCTGGAGTACAAAGAGTGCTGGGCTCGGGCCTGGGAAGCCCAGGGTTCGAAATCCTGCCCTAGCCATGAACTCACTGGGTGGCCTTGGGTAAGTCACAACTTCTCAGCCTCGGTTCCCCATCTGTAATAAATCGGAATCTGTGTGTGTCTGTCTCTCCCTGTGTTCCCCTCGCCCTTGTTCGTCTTAGATTGTAAGCCCCCTGGGCAGGGACCTGTCTAATAATAATTGTAAAGTGCCAGGTACACTGCTTGTGCTATATAAATGCTTATTAATAAACAAACATTATCACAGTGACCTCTCCTGCCTAGGTTGCCTGACTGGCCTGCAGGACCCTATATCCTGATTGGCTACAGATCCCTATATTTATTACCTCGGTCAGAGCCAGTTTTCAATCCTGAACATCCAGCTGGAGACTTGGGGTGCAGCCACATGAAAAACTCTGGGAAGGTTATCACGCCTTGGGTAGCCTTAACCTAGTCTAGGCAGCCAGACCACGGCTCCCTCCAGATTTCCTGCCCCCCCTCCCCAGCAGCTGGTTGCTATGACTTTTCCTCAGGAAAAGTCCGAGGATGTGTTTTGTAGCAAACCGTACCCATATGGGGTAAGGCTGCTCAAGGAATGGCTGCCCGTGTGCTGGGCCCCCTTCTGCCCTGCTGTGGAGCTTTTGAGCAGTGGGCATTCTGGCATTGTCACCTGTCACATGCTGCCATGTCAGGGTCGGGGCAGGAATTTGGTCGGGCCGGGGGAGGAAGGAAGATCAGGGCAGGGCTTGGGAGCCTCAGCCCACCCATCCTAACTATTGCCCGTGGTTCATGGGCACCACGTGTAATATCAACTATAAGGTTTCTGGGCTTCTCTATGGTTTTTTTTTACTACCTGCCATTAGTGGCAACCAAGCAGTTGGTAAAGAATAGTGTGTCTGATCAAACGTTACAAATGGCAGGACTAGAGCCCAGGTTTCCAATATTGCTCTATGGTATAGGGATTGGATCCCGGGCATTGTGGGGGTTCCATGTCTGACAACACTATCTTCATCAGCATTGTAGAAAGTTTTTGCACCAGTCCATGAAGACAGCAGTAATACAGGGTCGGTATTTAGGGCTGGATTATACACAAAGGCTGTGTGTATGTGGAGAGGGCTCAGTGGAGGATCTAGCTCATTATCTTTTATTTTCCCCCCTTTATGATAAACCTTGTAGGAGATTGTTCACCATGTTGAAAGTGGATGATTCTAGGCCCACCAGACAACTGCTATCCTATTTGTTGAATGACTCAAGACAGCATATCACAATGGCAGTTGCCGCATTTGCAGTTACTGCAGCCAAAATCTGGGGAAAGATAAATAGGTCCCTACAGGTCAGTGCTTAGTCCCCTGGCAGATGCAATCAGTAATGTTGTGGTTTTAAGTTCTGCTTTTAGGTTGGTTTTAGCTATGGTTTTATGTGTTCCTGAGAATTTGTTTGTATTGTAAATGTTTTCTTTTGCATAGCCTCGTGACTAGTCCAATAAACTTAAACTTAAGAGATATCATCTGAACTACTTTGTCTTTCTCTATTACATTGAGGACCAACGTGGCATCTACATCGTCTCTCTAGAGATTTGAAAACAGTGACTCTTCTATGCTGTGCAAGCACTAGTGCATTAAGCCACAACCATCCACCATGGATGTAACATCAAATGTGCTACCGTCAGGAATCAAACCCCTCCTCTGAAGTATCATTCCCTCCTTAACCTGGAAAAGGGATTGCTAAACTTGTGCAGCAAGTTAGAAGTGCCATCTACATTATTTCAGCTGCACTGGCAGGTGTATTGGGAAACAGAAATGAGGATCCATACATTCCCCATACATCCCCAACCACCTGCTCTGGAGGTTTGTGTCCACTCATTCGTATTTGCTAATAGATTCAGGGGTTATCTTTAAGATAAGGCGCCTGGGCTTTTCACCTGAATTTTTATTACCTTTGTCTCTTAAGGAAGCAATCAGGATTGTTAGACTCAGAATTGCCAATCTTGAATCTCAGATCACTCGGACTCAGGCCTCCAACTCAAGAGTCTCTCCCTGGTATAAGTACTGGGTTTCTGTCCGAGGAGTTCCTGACTATTTGGGATGGTTATCAAATGTGGATTTCAGGAAGGCCTATATGGCCTTGAGAATTCAATCTATGCAGATGGAAGGTACGCTGGGGCGATACAATGGTATCATTTATTCAGAGCTCTTGTGTATATGCGGGGCTGGGCAGGTGGAAGATCTGATGTACTACATATTCTTTTGCCCTATTTATGCGAGGCCCAGAGAAAGTCTATTTAAAATGCTAAAGCTGGATCTAACCAGATCTAGACTTCAGCAGCTGCTGTTCCTGTTATCTGGCAAAAGGGAAGATATAATGAAAGCGGTTCAATTTTTTGCAGCAATTAGATGTAGAACAAGGTTTGCTAATAACCAGGGGCAATGATGATATACATTTTTTTCCTTTCTTTTTATGGTTTGGTATTTTACATTGTGTGTTTATAATATGTTTTTGCTGTGTATACATAAATGCATAAATGTATTAAATGTCAGGGCTTTGATGCCCGTACAGTAAAGTTTATCTAATGGATTCAAGGCCTATATGGCCCATGAGCAGCTGGAATAAAGGGCTTTCACTCCCTTGTGTGAGCATGTGAGTTACAAAATTGAGAGGGTGTAGGAAACTGACCAGATGTCACCCTGAGGAGCATGAATGGATGAACGAATTAATTAATGAATAATGCCAGAGACCTCTGGGATTACAGCCCAGGCTGCCATCCGCCCAATCGGGCCAAAGTGGGCCACAACGGACTATACCTTTTGTTACGGGCTGCCGTGCGCTGGTCCAGATTAGGTCCACCAGGGCGGCCACAATGGCTGCCTGTCAAAGGGCAAGCCGGGGGTGGGTGGGGGCCACTCATTGCACAGAAGTACTATTTTTGTACTGACATAGCCCTTCATTGCACCCGTCCTCAGGCCAGACTTATAAAAAAACCCTCTATTAAGGAGAGAATTCTTTCCAAAGCCTTTCACTTCTTAGCTGTCACTGGATTTCCACACACTCCCTGGCTCCTTCTCCAACTGCTTTTCCCTCCCATTGTGATGCCTGTCCCATGCAATGGCTCTATAATTTCCTGCCTGTCACAGAGAACATTCTAGGGGGTTTGGTTACATGTTTGTAAATATGCACCTCATAAATTGTCACAACATCTCTTCAGATTTTTTTTTTAATGGCAGCAGAGCAAGCTCTCCAGACAACACGCTCTGTGCGTAGCATAAATCCACACATGGATTTTAGAGGAATCCGGATAATATACCCAGCTTTTCTCTGGCACACTGCAATTTATTTGTAAAGCCCAAGGAGAAGGCAAGTGCAGCCAGCCTGAAGTTCAATGAAACTTTGTATTTTGCCTTGTCTTCTGTGCATGCATAAGTAATTTCTTTGTGAATACAGATTAAGTTTTTTTTTTAATTCAGGGATTATCAGAGCAGCGAGCCTTCTTTCAACTCTGTGTTTGTTGTGACAGGGAGAGCAAGTCCCTTGAACTTCAGGACTCCCTGTAAATTCTGTACAGGTTCATGATGTTGGCAATATCTTGATGTATCCAGGAGCTGTACCAAGAAGGAGATTGCTGTTCTGTGCTGTATTTTGGCTGCTGAATCTGTATTGAAACTGCTGTGGTGATGATTTTAGGATCCCTGAGTAAAGCTCTTGCTGATGAAACCTGTCTTAACTATAGAAATTCAAGTGTTCATTCTAATAATTTCCCGAGTTTTGATTTTTTAAATCTGTTGTGTGGTTTTAAGTTAGGACATTTTTCAATTCACATGTTATCCAATGGAGAGAGTGAACCTGCAAAGTCATGTCATGCACATGCAGAGCGCTGGTGCAGGTTCAGCGGGCAGGCTGGTCCCTTTATTGAGGAGCGCCGCAACCCTTCTCCTCAATTGGCTGAGAGATTTTACATGTCTAAGCATGTGACCTAACCTAACATACCACCCTGCTAAAATAGCGCTGGTAAGCGGCACATTTACATGAAATATCACTATTGTTTTAGCTTGTTTGTGCAGAAGTAAGAAGCAAATACACATTCTGATTACATCTGTTTTTATGCACGCATCTTGATTTAATGAAACCTAGAGAATAATAGTAGGACTCTAGCACCTCAAGACGATTTCTCTCTGTCGCAGCTGCCGCGAGCTATATTACCTATTGCCAAGCAGATGGACAGCAACTCCGCCTCAGGCCAGTGCCCCAGGTTTGGCTGGCCTGCTCTGCTGGTGGTGATCCAAAATGTTCTAGAGCATCGCAGGTGAGGCTGGGGCAGGGCAGGCTGCATCTGCTCCTTCTGCACACAGGGGTGAGGAGGACCAGTGGTGAGGTTGCTGCCCATCTGTTTACACCCATTGAAGCATCTCCCAAGCTGAACCTCTTTGACTTCATGATTAGCTGGTGCAGCCAATGCTCTGTGGTTCTGACTGCTGAGATTTTGAGGAACAGCTTGATTCATCTACTGAGATTTGTGTGCTGTTAACTAACTAACACACAGAACAGCAAGACCTGGGACAGGCTACGATCAAGAGCTACACTTGAACTGCTGTTGAGTTCCATGTGGTTCTCAGGCAACGGTTTGCTCACCCCTGTATTATGCATATATCAAATACAGTGTTTTTTAAAACTGTATTTCAATTATTATATGGATATGTTAAAATTTCTTCCAAAAAAGCTTTTCTAAAAAAATTAAAAAGTACTGTCAATGTGATTTAACAGCTAAAGTCCTGTTTTTAAAGTTATTTATGATAGAGAATCAAAGGGGAAATGCCACCTAGAGTGTCTAGCTGCCATTGTAAGTAAATTAAGAGTTTGGTGCCTAAGGCTGCAGTTTATTCTAGTGACCTATTCTAACAACATTTATTACTAGCGGCTATAATTGTCAACAATTGAGAGGCAGTTTCTTGGCCATCCATGGAGGAATGGCAGAATAAAACTCTTTAGTATGGCTCACTTTATCTCACAATGTAGGAAAATGAACAAGAAACTACGTTGACTTGGGAGTAGTTCCATCAAACCATTGACTTGGGAGTAGTTCCATCAATGGATTGAGGACTACAGCTTTAGGAACCGAATTCTAACTGACTTTCAATGGCAGTTAGACTCCTCAAGTGACATTTTCCTTTAAAACTTAACTCTCTGGACCCTAAGTGGTTAGGAGGTAAAGTTCTCCACTAGTGCAAGTCTGGGAATCAGGCTATTAAATCTGATTGACAGCTGGTGGGGCTGACCCATGCCCCACGCGTGGATCTCACGCGGGAGTCGTGCGCACCCAGCCAATGGCATTTAAGCTCTTAAGCCTCTTTGGTTTGTTTAAAAATTGTAGCCATCTAGACAAAAGTGACTTATTAGAGTACAACGTGCATGCAACACTGGAGAAAAGAATCTGCAGACCAAATGCAATTCTCCGTGCCCCCAAAATCTAGCAGACAAAGCACGTCGCATTTCGCATCCTTTTTCTGCACAAAGAAAAATTCACATTTTCCCAGTATGACCCTGCTTTTGGATAGTATCTCTTTTTCAGACCATCTGAAATTAAATTACATTAGTGACCTAGAGAGGTCCATCCTGAATGAACCTTTGCACTGTCTGCCCAGAGGACACTTTCATGCACATAACAAATATTCTCTCTTATTTCTGTTGTGTGTAATTTAGAATTTAATTACCTGTGAGCAGTGATTTATTATGTCTCACTTATGGAGTGAGAGAGAATGTGTGTGTATTTTGCCCAGTGGGGGGGTCTGATCTTTCCATAAGCTTTGGAGAATGTAGATGTTTTGCTTCCTGCATAAGGCATGATGCTAGGAATCCGCTTTCGGAATGTAGTTTCTAATTCATTCTCCTACATTTTGAGATAAAGTGATCCATACTAAAGAGTTTTATTCTGCCATTCCTCCATGTGGATGGCCAAGAAACTGCCTTTCAATTGTTGACAATTTTAGCCGCTGGTACTAAATGTTGTTAGAATAGGTCACTAGAATATTTTTATGGATTGCAGTTGAACTACAAGAAATTGAAATGTTGGCTACATGATCTAGATGATGGCCCTTTTTACACAAGACGCTCCCACGTATGGACACTCATCATCCATGCAAGGGAGCATCTCGTGTAAATGCGGGGGGGTGTGGGTGCACGCTCCCCCTCCCAACGCACAAAGCAAGTGGTTGTAATACAGGTTGCTCCATGTGTGGGGATGCGTGGGGGATCAGTGTACACCCATGTGCACCCACCCCTCGCCCCAGCATCGCCCCGGCAGCATGCGCACACCAACGCCCCCCTCTGCCACGGCCTGTTTAAAAAGGGTCGATGTGATATAACATTACGCTACTCCAATGTAATTAAAAAACAAATCTTTTTTATCTAGGAAATATTAGGTTTGAGCGATTTTCAGTTTAAGTACCAGCCCACACATCCTAGCTAGGATTTCACTTTTCTCCTTATTCTAGTTAGCAGAAGATAAAGTAGTAGCATCTAATAATTTTTATTGTTATGCATTATTTATACACATGCATATGTATAAGTGCGGGGGACTGATGCACTATTTATTAGAAGTGCCTCATTGCATTTCTAGAAAAGCGGGGTTGTGTGATTTAGCAAGGGATATTTTATGCATACATGGGAGTCAACTATATATTGAGCATGCAATTTCAGAAGCAAAGGTGGAGAGGGTTTGAGGGATTACGTGTGAGCTTGTTGAACCCATTTCTCTCCAAATGAAGTTTATCTCCGATTATAACATTTTCCTTTCCTGGGGTTTGGCAACTTGGGCCATTTTTACATGGACGGTTCCACCCACTTCTGGATGTTCGGGCAGGTGTGCAGTGGGGGGCATCTGTGTAAACGGGCCGGCGGTGGGTGGTGGGATGGGTGTGCGCTGGGTGTCCACCCGTGTGAACATCATGGGCAGTGGGTGTGCGTGCATGAGTGCTCCTGGCGCACACCCATCTCCACCCATCATCCACCCATCTCCACCCACAGAGCCATCCGGAACGGAGAAGGCTCTGGGTGTTCTCCATGGAAAAGGACACCCACCCACCTCTACCAACCGCGCCAGCACACCACCACCCCACCCCACCCCCCATCCATGTAAAAATGGCCTTGGATAACAACAACAGTTTAAAAGTATCAGCATAAGCTCTCTCCCCAGTTGCTACTCCTAAAGCTCTCTTCCAGACCTCCCTGCTGCTGCCAAGTGCTGGATCCAGGAAAGTTGGGGCCCCATGTAAAATGGTGGTGTGGGTCCCCTTCTAAAATAGGAAAGGTTGACAGACACCCATTCCCAAAAGGAAAATGTTACCATGATTAATTTTTGATGTTCAGTTAAGAAGATGTCAAAACATCAGGGGTCATGGCCCCCTGTTTTGCAGGCCCTGTGGACCCATACGTTAAACATTTGTTGTTTCTAGTCTACACATGGGCCACATGAGTTGGGAGTCCTCTCGTCAACAGCTGCGTAGGACGATGATAACCACGTTAGGACAAGGCTAATCAGTGTTTTTCACACTTACGTTTTCTTTTCAAGTTTACACATTGATGTAATCTCTTGGGAACCCTCTGCCCCCCCCCCCAACACACGCAGCCGTGTAAAGTCTGCACTAGCGTGCCCCTGACACTGGCTCCATGGGACCATCAGGCCACTGTTACTTCTTGTTTTGTCCACAGAGTCATTCAGCGGCTTGATGCAGAATTCTAGATCCTGTCATTACAATGAGTTATGGAAGAGGTCTCCTTTACTCCATAACATGGAAGCTTGATGTCAAATGGGATCCACTCTGGGTTCCTATGTCACGTTAGCTCGATCTTCCATAAACTTAATGCTGCAAATGCTGAAGGAAGAGCAGGCAAAAACATGCACACCTTTTGAGCCACAAAGAACTCTACTAGCTTATAGAAACCCAACTGAGTAGCAGCTATGGACTGTGCATGTTAAACACTTTCCGTCATTGGTATCTGTATATAAACTTATTTCCATACATGCAAGGCTGTGAAGTGGTTGCACTCATCCAGCACATAATTCCTTTGAAACAAAGGAACTCCTTGTGCTCCCAAAGTAGAACTGCTAGAACTAGATCCTGTGCTCTTTGCTCCTGTCACTCCTGTGAAGGAAGCATGTTGGATGGATGAGAAGACATGTGGCAATGCAGAGAGGGCAGGGAAGGTGCGCTGTGGAGTGAAGCTCTGCTATGCCAAACCTCTACTGGCATAGGATGCAAGTAAGCATCTTCCCCCCAACCTCCCTAATGAATCTATAGCAGCAGTGTAACTTAGAGCAACCTTCTAACTGCTCTAATCCTCATGAAGACAAGGCCAGGTCAGATTTCAGGAGCAAGCAAGAAAAACTGGCAACCCATGCACGTATTTTGCCCTGATCAGTGCTCAGGGGCAGGAGTGATTTTGATCCATAAGGTCTTCAATGGCTGTCTCTAGAAGAGACAGGGAGAGAAGACTAACTCTCTTTGGATAGCCTTACCTCTCCCTGGGAACACAAGCCACATTATGCAATGGCTCATGTGGGCAGCAGCCGCCAGATGTTTGCCCTGCCCCATGGCGGGGTGGGGGAGGGGGCAGGCAGCTGGCTGCACGTACTGGGGAAAATTCTGAGGATGCGTCATGGAGCAGCGTTACTCAAGTGAGCTAAGGCTGCCCGAGGTGGGGCAATCTATGTGGCAGGGCACGCTTGTCCCGCCACACTTGGAGCGGCTGTGGGACTAGTGCCCATCGCACACGGCCAGGGGCCAGCTCTCAGCTAGGGCTGTAGCGGTATACCGCCGCGGCAGCTTTTACCGACGGCAACCCCTATTCCGCACATCGTGGCACGGTACGGCAGAGGTAGCTTTCCGAGGGCTGCGGCTGCGG
>QEPC01010959.1:2632566-2656760 GCA_003113815.1 Sphenodon punctatus | reverse complement strand
GCCGCACCCGGAGCTCCGCAAAGGTAAAGCACTCAACTTTAGTAGGGGTGATCTCTGGGGGGTTGGGGGGTGTTAAACACCACCCCCAGCGATCGGGTCTATACTTACCGGCGGCTGCGGGGACGCCGCGGCCGCTGGTGTTGGGGGGTGGGCTCTTTTTTTTAACAAAAATCTAGGCTGGGCAGGGTGGGTGGGGGGGTGTCCCCCCTTCCACCCGCGCAGCCTGGACTCGGGGAGGGTTTTTTTTTTTAACTTTTTTGTTGGGACTTACATTGCAGCCATTCATTTAAATGGCTGCAATGTAAAAAAATCCAGTACCCGGAATCCAGTAACCGGACCGGATTTACCGGGTTGAATCCGATAATGCCGGTACGCCCAGTACCGGCATTATCGGATTCCGGATTTGCCGGTATTCCCACCCCTAGTAAGTAGTGCCATACTGGAGTCAGATCAATGGTCCATCAAACCCAGTATCCTTCCTGTCTTCTGACAGTGTCCAATCTCAATCGCATGGAAGAAGAACCAATAGTCACAATGGGCAATCCATTCCCGGTTGTTCACTCCCAGTTCCCGACAGTAAGAAATTCATCCTGTAAGCTACTTGGTTAATAGCCATGAATGGACCTACCCTCCAAGAACTTATCAAGTCCTTTTTCAAACCCAGCTATACTACTGGCCCTGATAACGTCCTCTGGCAACAATTGCGTCCGCCCCCTCCCCCCACGGGGGTTGGGGCGTGAGGCCCTTTGCCGCGCCCGCCTGGATAAGGGGGCAGCATGGCAAGGGTTAAGCTTTCCCCGCTGTCGGAGGCCTCAGAGGCGCTCCGAGGCGGGGAAAACCGGTTAGCACTGGAAAAGGGGGGATGCAGCCTGTTGTGCGTTAGGCACAGACTGCACCTCCCATTGGTTAAGTGAGGCACGTAACCCCCCTAAGGGCGAGGCCACGGGCAGAGATCCCCCCCCACCCGCTGGAGCATGGGTCAGGAATTGCCCCAGCCCAGACTGGGGAAGGGGAAACCCCCCTCGCACTCAGGATGGCTGGGTGCGAGGCCCTTTTACAACAACTTTTGGAGGGGGAAGGTGGCATTCCTTGGCCACCACCTCAACCACCCCCTCTGCAGATGCCGACGCCCCATCAGTTTACCAGCCCGATACGTGGGTGAGACTGCCGGGGGTATGGGGGTGCAGGGCCACAGGGGTCAGCAGCCCCCCCTCGGATGCATTAGCGGAGGTGTCTCCCCCAGCAAATTGGTAGGCCCCAGTGGTGGATGCTGGGGCTCCAGGAACTGCAGCCTCTGCAGCCGTAGTGTCCAGGCCCCAAGCAGTATATGCGGGGCTGGGTCCAGTCGATTCACGATGGGCCCTGCCCTACGCTGGGATCCCACAGTCCTCCCAGGCTTCAGCCAGTCAGGGGCATGCCGCGGGGTCGGCCCCTGCATGGGGCTGGGCCGGGGAGCCTCTTCCTTTTTTCTTGCAGCAAGAACATCAAGCAGGGAGATCGGTGCCGCAGGGGCAGGGCGATGGAGATCTGAGCCAGCGAATGGATCGCATGGAAAGGGTTCTTCAATCATTAATTGATCAGCGTGCCCCAACACCTGTAACCCAGCAGGTGAGGCATGCTGTCCAGCTTACCCCGGATACAGGTAACGCACCCGCCTCCACCGGAGCGGTGGGCACGGCCAATGCAGGGAACTTTTCGCAGCCCCCCGGAATGGGTAGCACGGGTAACGAGAGAGCGGTAGCAGACAGCCTACAGGTTGCTGGAGCACGGGGGGCAACAACACAGCTGGTGTGGTGGGGCGGGAACTGGGTCCCAGTGACATACCCACCACCCCTTTCTACAGTGGGCGAGGGAACTGGCGGAACAGCAGGGGGAGTGCTTCCCCATGGGGGCGCGCCGAGCTCATCCTCACTTACCGGGCAGGCCCTACAAATATGGGCGCCAGCACCCGCCCCACCGCCCACCCTATCGAATACAGGGTTTACCACCCCGCCAGCAACAATGGTCACACTATGCCCCCCACCCGAGGGCGGTGGCTACTCTTCAGTCTCGGACCCTATAGGGGGCCATTTGCTACCAGCAACGAAAGAGAGGATATGGCGGGGGGAGTACATTGATTTGTTTGCCCTCCTGTTTAGTGATCCTATTCTGGATCCCACTGAACAGGATGACAAGAAGGAAAAGGAGCGCTTCAAGCGCCCCAAGGCGGACCGGAACTGGTCCAATTGGACTGCTGCCTTCTCCATATATATGGGAGTTCTGATACAGGCATACCCCACCCGAGCTGCGGACTTGCTAAAGTACGCCGACATTGTGCGGCGTGCTTACGAGGCCGGGCCAGCGGGCGCATGGCTCCGGTATGATGAGGCCTTCCGCCACAGAGCAGCGTATACACCCGCCCTTAGGTGGGATCTGCATGCGCACGACCTCTGGCTAAACTGTATGAGTGGGGCGGGGAATGTACCCAGGTCCGATAGTGGCCATCTACTGGCAAAAGGGGGGGCGTCTTCAGCAACGGAGTCCTTTCGTGACGAGGGCAAGAAAGGAACGGCACCTTCGGCAGGCATGTGTTGGGAATTCGATCGGTCCGGGCGATGTTCTCGAGCGACCTGTAAGTTCCGCCACACTTGTCCAAACTGTGCCGGACACCACACTGCCTCGGCCTGCCCAAAAGGAAAGGGTTCTGGTAAAAGAAAACAGTTCCCCGGCAGGCCGGGCAGAGGAGGCCCCAATGGTAGCAGTACGCCCCCATCTAGCAAGGGCACCAACTCCGGTTAGGGTAGCTGAGCTCGCAAAAGCCCTCCAGTCCTACCCGGACCAAATGGAAGCCGAGTTCATAATAACGGGTTTTCGTGAAGGTTTTCGGATCCCCGCTACGGAAGTTCACCAGCACCAGTTGTGCCCGAATTTGAAATCTGTAGCGGGGATGGAGGAGATAGTGCGAACCAAAATTCAGAAAGAAAGGTCTGAAGGAAGGGTGGCGGGCCCATTCCCTGTTCCACCGTTTCCTGACATGGTTGTATCTCCCTTAGGCGTCGTGCCAAAGAATGCCCCAGGTGAATTTCGTTTAATCCACCATTTGTCATACCCCCAGGGGGGTTCGGTCAATGATGCGATCCCCAAGGACCTCTCCTCGGTCAGATATGCATCGTTTGACTCGGCGGTAACCCTAGTGAAGTCATTTGGTCCCCATGCAGTACTCGGGAAGTGCGACATCAAGTCTGCTTTTCGCTTGCTCCCTGTGCACCCCGACAGTTTCCCGCTGCTCGGTTTTTACTTCCAGGGAGGATACTATTATGATAAGGCCATGCCAATGGGGTGCTCGATCTCATGCTCAGTTTTCGAGCGTTTCAGCACCTTACTGGAATGGATAGTAAAACAGCGGTCTGGAAAAAGAGGAATCATAAAATATTTAGATGATTTCTTATTCATTGGTCAGGCCGATACAAGCGAATGCATTGACTTGATGCGTATTTTTCAGGAAGTAGCAGAGAACTTGGGTATCCCCTTAGCCCATGAGAAGACAGAAGGACCTGCCACCAGGTTAACTTACCTGGGAATAGAACTGGATACTGAGCAAGCGGTGTCTCGCCTGCCCAGGGATAAGTTAGTGTCATTAAGAGAGAAGATTTCAAATTGCCTGGCGGCTAGCAAAACCACGGTCCGGCACCTGCAATCGGTTGTAGGGAGCCTTAACTTTGCTTGCCGGGTAGTGGCACCGGGTCGGGCTTTCTTGTCCCGCCTCTACGCAAGGTTCGCCGGCAACCCGCCCCCCCACCATCACATCAGGGTCAACAGGGAAATGAAAGAAGATCTCCAGACCTGGGCCACCTTCCTGGAACGTTTTAACGGTACCAGTTTTTGGAGGGAGCAGCTTCTATTGGAAGCGGAGCTACAGGTCCACTCTGATGCGGCTGGCAGGGCGGGCTTTGGGTTGATCTTCAATGACAGATGGGTGGCGGCCCCCTGGCCGAACGATTGGATAGAACAGGGCATCACCAGGGACCTCACCTTTTTGGAATTCTTTCCAATAGTGGTGGCGGTACATCTATGGCCAAACCAGCTGGCAAATCAATCTGTTTTGTTCTGGTGTGACAACCAAGCCGTTGTACACATAATCAACACGCAGTCTTCAAGGTCTCCAAGAGTGATGAAGTTAGTGAGGGTTTTCGTGCTCACTTGTTTGGAATTTAACATCCTGTTCCATGCCAGGCACGTGCCGGGTCTGGACAACAGTGTAGCTGATGCCCTTTCTCGCTTCCAGATGGATCGTTTCCGTCTGCTGGCGCCCCGGGCTCGGGCGAACCCAGATCCGCTGCCGCCGTTGGTGTGGAACCTTGGGTTGTAGAGCTGCACAACGCCGTTCTGGGATCCCTGGCACCCCGAACCAGGACAGCTTACAACAGGGCTTTCAGGGAATTTCAGAACTTCCAGAGAGAGCAGGGCTGGCTTCAGGGTTTCCCAATACCAGAACAGCAAATGTTATAATTTGCCATGGCCTTGCGGCGCCGAGGTTCGGCCCCGAGCACGATAGCTGGGAAACTTTCGGCCCTGGCCTTCGCAAGCAACCTTGCAGGTCACCCTCCACCCGACCGAGGGTTTTTTGCCAGGCGATTACTTGAGAGCTGGCAGCGGGAGGGGGGTAGGACTCAAGATCAGCGGGCCCCAATTACGTTGCAGTTGTTATTGGATATGTGTAGGGGGCTCCCCCATGTTTGTTATGACCATTGTGAAGTTACAATGTTTAATGCATTATTCAAGTTAGCCTTCTTCGGGGCTTTTCGAGTGAGTGAACTGGTAGCTGACTCAGCCAGAGACACGTCAGGTAGGGCTCTCCAGTACAATGACATCAGGATCAGCCCGATGTCAATGGCAGTGAAAATTCGGCGGTCCAAAACGGACCAGAGAGGGAGAGGGCAAGAAGTTAGACTGAACCGCGCAACAACAGATGAATTGTGCCCAGTTAAGGCTACGGAAGGGTATATGGTAGTTCGCGGGTCGGCTGCAGGCCCCCTCTTTAGGCACGCCACTGGGCTCCACGTAACCAGATACCAATTCACCGCAGTTATGCGGAAGGCCCTCATATATCTGGGATTTTCCCCATCTGCCTACGGCACACACTCTTTCCGGATAGGGGCAGCAAGCTTTGCTGCAGATAATGGTATGCCTGAACAAGGCATTAAGGAATTGGGGCATTGGAGATCTGGGGCGTTCCGAACATATGTCCGGTAAGCCCCCCCCCTCCACCCCACCCCCCGCGGGAGTCCCTAATTTGTTATCTCATTCCAACAGGTTCACTCCCAAGGCCGCGGAAGAGGGTGTGGATTGTCGGGCACAGCCTGGTCCGATGGGCGGGCAAGGCCGCCAGGCAGACCGGATGGGGATCGCAACTGGGTCTGGCGACGCAGGCACAGATTCAGTGGAAGGGTCGTAGCGGGATGAGGTGGCACCAGCTTCTGCCGGCAGTCCACGCTGCTGCCACAGAACCTTCGCCTGATGTCATTGTAATTCATCTTGGGGAGAATGACATCCCGCAGCTGAAAGGTGTCCAATTAATCAAGAACGTCAAATCTGATCTGTGGGAAGTTATGAAGCTCTTCCCTGGTGTATGCCTCCTCTGGACCAATATGGTGGAGCGATTAGATTGGGGTCACGGGGTACACCCCCGCAAAATTGACAAAACTAGGAAAACAGTTAATAGGGATATAGTGAAGTGGCTCACCAGTTTGGGAGGAGCGTATGTGGACACAAGGGTGTTGACACACAAGAAGCCTGAGTTGTACAGGCGAGATGGTGTGCACCTGTCCCCTCAAGGGAATGATCTATACCTTGGTGCCTTAAAGTCGGCTTTAGTTCACTCACTAGAAAGAATTGAGGGTTAGGTGGGGGCAGGGTCCGTCCGGGTAAACCCAGCGAACCCTTAGTGGCAGGGGTCCAGTACTGTGAGTTAGAGTAGTTAGAAGGAGCATAATCTAGGAGTCATCTCTGTAAGAGATGGGGAGGCCCACCTGCCGGAAAGCAGGGGAAGGCAAGCAGCTGGGCAGCCTCCCTGGGAGGGGTGTCGTGCGACGACGGCAGGGGCAAGTATGGCCCCCCGTTGGCAGGCATCATTCTCCTTACTCACAATGAGAAGGGATCCCCTCACGGCCTGTGGTGCCGCTTGGAGGGGAGATGTGTGATCATCATTTGGGGGGCATTCGAGGGTACATCGAAGCCACCCCTGGTTCAGGTTTTGGTACGTTTCTGTTAATGTTAAAGTTAAGTACTGGACCCGCATCGCTCTAGGCGATTTACCCCCACCTTAATTGGTATGTTAATTTGAAATAAAGAGTGCGGCCGTTTATAACCCAAGAAAGTTGTCCTGTCTCCTTCGGTGCATCGGCAAATTCCGTAAGATAATTATTCATTGAGTGAAAAAGTACTTCCTTTTATTTGTTTTAAATCTGCTGGCAGCTAGTTTCATGGAGTGTCCCCTAGTTCTAGTACTATGTGAGAGGGTAAATAACAGTTCCCTATCTACTCGTTCTATACCACTCAAGATTTTATAAACCTCTATCATGTCTCCTCTCAGTCTTCTCTTCTCTAAGCTGAAGAGACCCAGCTTGTCAAGCCTCTCTTTGTACAGAAGCCGTTCCATACCCTTGATCATTTTCTTTGCCCTTTTCTAGTTCAGCTACGTCTTTTTTGAGATGGGGCGACCAGAACTGCACACAATATTCCAGGTGCGGTCGCACTATTGATTTGTATAGAGGCATTATGACATCCTCAGCTTTATTCTCTATCCCTTTGTGAATAACTACTAACATTCTGTGTGCTTTTTTGACTGCTGCTGCATACTGGGCTGAGGATTTCAGTGTATTATCCCCAATCACTCCCAGATCCTTTTCCTGAGTGGTAACTCCTGGCTTAGTATCCAGCATTGTGTACTCATAGTTTGGATTATTTTTCCCTCTGTGCATCACTTTGTACTCGTCCACATTAAATCTCATCTGCCATTTAGATGCCCAGGCACCCAGTCTCGTAAGATCCTGCTGCTGTTCGTCACAGTCTGTTCGTGTTTTAACTACCTTGAATAACTTGGTGTCATCTGCAAATTTTGATCACCTCACTCTTAACGTCCTTTTCCAGATGAATACATTAAGCAGCACCGGATCCCAACAGATCCCTGGGGCACACCACTTTTTACATCTCTCCATTGTGAACACTGACCATTTAGTCCTACTCTTTGCTTCCTATCTTTAACCAGTTACCGATCCACAGTAAGACACTACCTTCTATCCCAGGACCTTTTAATTTTTTCAAGAGTCTTTTGTGTGGGACCTTATCAAATGCTTTCTGGAAATCCAGACATGCTGGATTGTATAAACATAGGTTGTTCAAAAGTTGTGTGCACATTGCACATGCATTTTTGCACACAGTATGTGTGGGTTTCGGATCAAGCTGTATAACTTTAGCATTGTATGGATCACATCCTCAGCTGATGAGGTCCTTGGAGAAAGGCCAATCTACAGCTAAATTTGTTTTAGATTTAAAACAAATAAAAGTATTTTTTCACTCCGCACACAGAAATTGTGGAATTTGTTGCCAGAAGATGTGGTCAAGGCTAGTAGTATAACTGAGTTTAAGAAAGGGTTGGACAAGTTCCTGACGGATAGGTCCATTAGCAGCTATTAGCCAGGTAGGTTTGGAGAACGTACCCTCTTACAGTCGGCAACTGGAAGTGAACAGTCGGGAATGGATTGCCCCATAGTGACCTGCTTGGTACTTCTCCAAGAGATCGAGAATGGCCACTGTTGGAGACAAGTGCTGGGCTCGATGGACCATTGGTCCTACCCAGCATGGCACTTCTTATGTTCTTACGTTACACCAGCTGAGAATATTGCCTTAAAATCTAGACTAACACTATATCCTTTCCTAATCAGCATATCAAACTGTGAAACCTGCCTCTATTAACACCAGTTCTTTAGTTTGGGAGCAGAATTGCCCTCCAATAATTTCAAAAATACATCTTTAATTGAGAAAAGCATTTAAGCACATACATTTCTTGAACAGACCTGTTCTCCTGAATCTGTGCCGTTGAGATTATTGTGCTCTTGGTAAAACTTTCCAATATTTGGACAATCAAAAATCTTTCTTTAAAATTGCTGATGTCCATCATGTCAATGGCTACTGCCAGGTATTTGTACAGAATTCCCTACACAGCTCTGTTAATGCACTTCAACTTAGGACAGCTATATCCTTGCTGTTCCCGCCCTGGGTTTCTCTCATGCAGCCAGCCAGTTGTTCAATAGTTTTATGACCTATACAAATGTCCACAGGGAAAAACAGCAGCATGAGATCACCAAATTCATTTTCACTTGTGACCCTACCAAGAGTTGAGCTCAAGCATTCCAGGTATCAAAGGCTATAACATTTAGCACCTGTACCATGTATCACAGTTTATGCGCAATGGAGGAAATTCAGCCCTAATGGAAGTCAATGACAAGATCCCAGTGGCTGTGATTTCACCCATTACGTTTTGATAAAATGCTTTACTACCAAGAAAATTAGCTGGCTGGTATTTCACAGTTTTAGTACTTCTACAGAAGCTATATGCAATTTCATGAAGAAAATATATATATTTTCAACTGAACTGCTGCTGAGGGCGTAAGCTGAAACGTCCAGCTAATAAATCTCTCTCTCTCTATATATATATATATAAACCTTCATGTCTAAAAAGAAGACAATTTCTAATTGGTGCCCATTAATTTACCAAGAATAATCAAACACCAAACATCAAAGAGGACTCATCGGAACAAAAGTCTTTGGGCATTTTTACACACACCTTAAAGTTCCAATTTTTTCAATCTTCTGGGTTTACAAATCCACAAGTAAGTTCCAGATGCATTTTTCACACACACTCTGCCCTGAGGCAGTTCCTGGATGCCTTCTTCACACAAACACTCCCCTGAGGCAGCCTAAAGTAGCCGCAGCTGTAGATGTGACAGGCTGCCATGGAAACCAAGTGACCACAGCTTCCTGGAGCAAAGCAGTTTACTAGGATAACTTTTTATACACAAAAGTTCTGGGAGAAGTTCTATGCAGAACTGAAGTTCAAAAAGCCGGATGTTTAAGATCTGGGTGAGTGATTTAGACACACAGAAAGTTCAGGATGTAACAGCAAACACCCAGGAGAAATGTGTGTGTGAAAACACCCTATGTCAACTGACATCCTTGAGGAGCTATTTATAAAATGTTTTAAAACAATCCCCAAATAGGTGAGATTTCTCACCTATAAGCCATGGGATGAAATTCCTGTTTCATTAATCCAGTAGGAGTTTCTATCATTGACTTCAATGGAACCAGGGTTTGACATATGGTGTTCCAACAACAAACCTTCAAAAAACAAAAAAACAATGGACTCAATGGGCCTGATTTTAAATTACACTAATAATAGTCCAATCATCCATGCACTCAGTGGGTGCAAGCCCTAGTAAAGTAAATGGTGCAGTGGAAAGAGCTCTTCAAAGATCAGCTGTCTGGCTGCCTTGCACTACTCTGAGTAATATAAATGGCCTTAAGGTGGGTATAAATGTTACTTATGCCTCTTTACCGTGACTGCCTGGTGAGTTGGTAGCTTAAATGAGAATCAGGTGCATGATTTCTCAAATTCGCTTTGGGATTCTTATTCAACCAGCCAAAAACAATGATTAAAAACTGATGACAAATGGCCTTATTTGGACACTTCTCCAATAATTCTGCTTAAATTCATGGAAATACGGTATGGTGGCTGAGTGGTTAAGGCACTCTATTTATTTGTTAATTTGTTTATTTATTTAAATTTTTATCCCGTCGTTCCCCAAAAAAGGCTCAGGGCGGCTAACAATATATATAAAACATATTTTTAAAAAATCCATAAAAACAGTAAATAATGTTTTAAAAAAACAACCCCAACCCTCCTACAATCCTCCACAAAACCCACCCAATACTACCTCCCTACTTCCCATACCCAACACCCCTTCACAACCGTACCCCAAACCCCCCATCCCTGCCCGCCAAATGCCTTTACAAACAGGAAAGTCTTACACCGCTTCCAGAAGATGCTCAGCCTCAACCGAACCGCTAGGGGAAGAAAGTTCCGTAGAATCAGGGCAGCAGCCAAGAACACCTCCCTGCAAGCCCTCGCCATACAAACAAGGCTAACAGATGGTACCCACAGGGAGACGCTCCCTGCCGATCACAGGGGCCACAATGGGGCATGGAAAGACAGGGGGTCTCTCAGATATGTGGGGTTATATCTCTTAAGGCTTCATTCCACCTAGCTGTGAATGGGCAGCTGGTGCAGTGGGTTGGAAAGTCAAAGACACTGACAGGCAGATGTGGCGCCAGCCCCACATCACTCCCTTGTGCACCATAGTTTACAGACCTGCTGTGCCTTAACCACACCAGCCCAACGGGCTGCATGGTGTGGCTTGGGATGGACTTTGACTTTTGGCCATGGCCACGGAATTCCTCATGGCATTTGTTATACCCACTGACCAGCCACATATCAGGTGCTTAGACAATTTTAATGGCTGGATCCTGCAAGGTGCTTTTGTGGAGCAGTTCCTTCACTGGGAGTTGAGGACATTCAGAAACTTGCACTATCAAACCCTTAGAAGAATCATGCCCCAAAGGCTCAGTAACATACTCCATGCATGAAAAAAATCTCCCACTGAAGTCACAGGGACCAGTCTTCCTTGCATAAAAAGTGCAGCTGTAAGTCCAAATGATGAGTTTTCTGATTAGCACTGAATATGATCTTTGCTTAAAATGTTGTGTAAATACCAGAATCTGCATTCGTAGAAAATTCCTCTACTGAAGGTCAGAGCCTATTCCTCACAATACTGTAAGCGAAATACAGATAAATTATGTAAAGCTTCAGTACATACACATGTACCAAAATTATATTGATTTAACAGACTTCATGTTGGAAGGAGAAATTAATTTCTGCATCCAGTTTGGAAAAAGTAAGAAATTTCATTTAACTGCCCCAAAATTGTGCACTTCAAATGAATCAGAAATCAATAGACTAGGCTCTGCGGAATAACAATCATGCATTCATGCAATGTTCTGTAGGCATGAAACATTGCAGGGTAGAAGGAAGGGAGCCTGAGCCTGTGGTTTCTAGTAGTGAGCACAATTCTGTTAATGTCAGTAGATCCAATGGTCTGAGTACGGTCTTGCAGCATAACGCCTACCATCATAGTAACCCATTAACTCAAAAATTATAGTGCACCTGACATCTGAAGTTAAAAGAAATTTTATCATGGACGTCTGCCCAAAAGGAAATGCACAGCGTTCACTCATGGGCCCTTTTCACACAGACACTCTAACGCTGATAAAATGGGTGTTACATTTTATTATACATGTTGTAGGGCTGCAGGTTTGCTCTATAAGTGCCCTGCAACATGTATAATACAATGTAACACCCATTTTATCAGTGTTAGTGTGTCTGTGTGAAAAGGGCCTTGGTGGTAGCAGTGTCGTGTGTTTTGCACATAATGTAGTGTCCCTTCTCTATACATCTGTTCTTAATCAATGATTTAGGTGTGTAATGAAACATGAGTTGATAACGGAAAGCCAGATCATGCCTTTGAGAAAGATGTGTGGGATTTCCATTTCCCAGCTATCTGTTCAGCAGTAAGCTCCTTTCATTTGACCCCCAAGAGGGTTCACCAAAGATTTGAAGATCTAGGATGGTGTGATCAGGCAGCAAGAATTAGGGAAGGAATAAGCAGACTGTGGAGAGCACATTTCCAAAATTGGCCGATTTCCCTGCCAGGCCTCGGTTTTGGTGGTCTTCATAAGGATACCCCTTTAAGGGGATCTGGTGGCTTCTACAGACATGACACTCATGGAAAGTGCAGTTCTGATGCAGCTATACTGGTGGGTATAGCAAGGCCAGGGCTACAGGGCAGTGAAGGATGGTGTGAGAGCACAGGACCACCACACTAGGAACTGTGGGGATTTGGAGTGATCAACACAACCTGTTTTACAAGGTGATGCCATTAGAGCTGGATCATGAGGACCACAATGAACTGGGAAAGGATCAGGGTCACATTAAGTAAAGTCAAGATTGGAACCAAGGCTGAAGTTGTTAGGATCCAGAGTGGTTGGACTCCTGGAAGAAAGGCTAATGCCAGGGAATCAGGTCAAGAGACCATATATCAGCAAGCAATCAAACCAGGGAGCAGTGTCAAAGTCCAAATTAAGTTCATACCTGGTGGGAGGTCAATCCTGGGGCAGAGAGGATCTCAGGAGGGTGTAGGCACAGAGAGGGAATGAAAAGCTGGGTTTTGGTGGAGGGAAAGAGGGATTGAGGCAGAGAAGGGGAGTACTCAGGTGCTGGAGTCTGGTTCAGTTGGAATAGAGAGCAGGACCAGAGGCAGGTGAGGCTGGAAGACAGGTAACGCTAGGAGCAGAGCAAATTCACAGGAACTGGGGGAAAGACACAGAAAACCAGAAGCAACAGTCAACAGAGGGTACTTTCAGACATGACGCTAACCACCCTTTAACCACCCTTGGTGGTTATTTATGCATGTTGCAGGGCTGCATAGGGCACCAATANCAGAAGAGTCACGGGTGCAGCAGGCATGACATCTAGAAAGCTTAGCTACCCAGCCATACAGTTATTGCTGGTGAGGCACCATTAGAAACTTCCATCTAACAAATTAGGCAATATGCAGAGTTCTTCTCCTAGAGGCAGAATTAACAGCAATAACTAGCACTTCCTCCTGTTGCTTGGGTAGTAAAACTGGGAAAAGGTGGTGGTTGGTAGGTCAGTGAATCAAATCCAGATGTAAATTATGGTCTGTGGTTGCTTTCACTTTTTCTTTTAAAACTAAGAACAAATATTTTCAGCCCAGTGTCAATGAACTGACCTATGAGAGAGTAAAAAAAAATTCATCTCTCAGAGACTCTACAAAGCAGTTGTGTCTGGAATGTGGGGGAAAGCTTTGCTGTCATGCATGCATGGTGCAGCTCAACAGAGGGTACTTTCAGACATGACGCTAACCACCCTTTAACCACCCTTGGTGGTTATTTATGCATGTTGCAGGGCTGCATAGGGCACCAATACATATAAAGGGTGGTTAGCGTCATGTCTGAAAGTACCCAGAGTGAATTGTACAAGACAAAGTGCAGGAGAAGGCCCTAGAAGAGATAGACCCACTACTTTGGCAAAGGTTATCACCTTCCAATCAGGCCAGCAGTTGGTCTGGCCAGCAAGGTCCAAGTACTTTTGGATTAGTCTGAAAAACTGCTGCCTGGATGACTCTCTGGGCAAGGTCATGGTTCATCCAGTAGCCACTGGGCCTACATTTGAATCCCAGGGCCCCTGAAAAATATACTAGACCTCAGATATAATAAATAAGGAGAACTCTCTGAAAGGATTAGATTGCAGAGAGTCTGGCTCCCTACTGTGAATTATCTTGCCAGATGGACAGACAGGCTTAGAGCTGGAAGCCAGAGTGCAGGAGCTTTTTATTAGGGCAATCATAGGACTAAATGAAAGCCTTCCAGTGGCAGGAAGCGATCATTCTAGGAGTGTGTTGTTAAATATCAATGCTGAGTTATCATAAAATGACCTGGATATTTTGCTGCTCTCAAGTGTCTACGGCATAGATTTCCCCACCGTGAAGAGAATCCACATGGTCCTTTTAGATAATTGTTCTTTTCACACTAATTAAATGAGTTAGAAAAATTGCAGTAAATCCAGTCACTCATTACTGGCAAGATGCCATACGGAATCATAGAAAGATACACTTGTTCACAGCTCTTATATTATCTATGCCGTATAGTGGGTTGTGAGTGACATGTAAAAGGATCAGTGCAAAAAATTAAAGCAGAAAGTTCAGTGGGGATGAAAGCAATATAAGTGTCAGATCAATGAAATCAGCGTTATTATCTTTAAGGACAGCAATAATTATTTTTCAATAAAGAGAAAAAAAGAATAAAAAAGGATAAATCAAAACAATTGACTTTTGCCAGCTGTCTATGTAGCTGCACTCCAATACCCTTTTCACTCTTACATATACACATCAAACAAATACATTAGCACATCTGCCACCTTTTTTTTTCTCCTTTTCACACTATTTTGGAGCCAAACTTGGGTGTTATCGATAGTTGAACATGACAGCTTGTCCTGTTCAAATACAACAGTCACTGTAAGGGCTAATTCAGAAATCTGTCTATGTCTGCGCTCCCTTTGGGAGTTTAAACTAATTTTTAAGGAAAGTTCTGCTTTTACAGCAAATGCAGGTTGTCGATTATTTGATATGAGATCATGTATCTGTAGCAATGTTAAGCAGGGAGAATGGGACCAGCTGAAATCCTGTTGCTATTCACAAGAAAGTGATTTATTCTGGTATCATTCAATACTCCCCAGCCATAAAAAAAAATTAATTTACATCTTCTAATCCTCTTTTTTTGTATTCAAAAACCCATTATAGTTAAAGAATACAGTTCAATATTTCACCTTCATTGTTATCTTAGGAAGCAAATGGAATAGTACTGCAGAACGATAACTCCCGATACTTTCTGCAGACAGCTGGTTTCCACGCAACATGTTTTGAACAATACAGATTAGGCCCAAAATATGTAATTACATTTCTGCTTCAAAAGCTATCCTAGGGCTATAGTTCTCCTACCTGGCATTGGTGTCCTACCTATAAATGTCACAAAGGCTTCAGTATCACCACTTGAGGTCTACTCCGATTTCAACCAATGGCAAAACTTCAATAGAAGTAAGATCACTCTAATGATGGTCTGACATAATGGCTCCCTGAGAAGAGATCGATATGCAAGACACGTAAAGTAACAATACACTGAGGGAATAATGGCTTCAGTAAAATCCATGGCAAAACTCCTATTGATTTCAGTAGAATCAGGATTTCTCCCCTGGTTTATTCTAAAGGACTTTGTTGAAGTCTTTTAGAATATGGACCAAATTACTGTAGCTTGTATGTCGGGAATGGGAAACCAATGGGAAACGATTTTCCCCCTCTGCAAGACACTTCTGAATTTAGTAAATGACCATAGGCCAGGTAGGAGATGGATGTGGGGGATATATGTAGGACTGGGGAGGGGCTGAAGGAGTCCACTGAGTGGGAAGGAAGCAGAGATGAAGGTGTACGATTATAGGGCATGTGGCTGAAACACGTGCACAAGGGAAGCAGGGAAGTAAGGGATCATTTTCATGTTCAGGAACTGGGTTGTGAGCCAGGTTCATGAGCTGCAAGGGGCCTCATCGCAAAAGGCCATGGGCCGTATTGAGCCTGCTGTGCACTACGATAAGTGAAATCAATTGAAATCTTATATGCACAAACATGGTGGGGATGAGCCCTGACAGCAAGGGGAAACCTCATTTTATAACGTTGCTGAAACGTAGTAGAATTTTCCTTGTAGCGTTAGCTCTAGATAGAACTGAATATTCATAATTTGTTTTGCATTTTCAGATAGCTCACTGAATAGCCAAACAAATATTTGTCATGGAAACAATATTTGCATATCCATTTTGGGGGGCATTTTGTTTTGGTTACTTAGGTCACTTTGGTATTTCAGTTACTCTGTTTTGGTGCTATATGCCGCAGTTGTGCAACAGTTTGGTGCACAGTGGCACCAAGTCATGCCAAAATAAAGTAAACCAAATAACAAAGTGACCAAAATACTGAAATGACTGAAATAGCCAAAATATTAAATACTTGAAATGGATATTGGTTTCTGCAGATAAACTGGAAATTAAATAGTGGTTCATATTTCCTTTGTTGGACCTAGTTTAAAGCAGGTAAATCCAGTGGATACTATATTTGCTGTGTAGATATTGATTTCATCTCTAGGTCTGGACTCTCTGGTCCAAATATATTTTAGTTAATCAATGACCCCTGATATTTACAAGGAGGTTTGTGTGTCAATAAAAAGAGTCACAATGTAGTCGGTTGGTGTATACGCATTACGCAGTATACTGCACTTGGAAACCAGGGGAAATATATCATTCTGCAGGCAGAAGCTGGTCCCACAGGGCTGAGTCTAGCAAGACATTAGTTTTGTCATCTTCAACACACAAAAGCTATTTGGGCCTTTTAGGAAAGCCATTCTAGAAGCTAGTTCTCGATACACAGGCAAACCTTTATTATATTGTTTCTAAGGGGTTTCATCTAAATGCCACATTAAGCAGCAAACAGTTTATAACTTATTTCAGCTGGACAACTATATGGGTGGTGGTTCACTGAATTATGATATTTTCCTGAGCACATTCCAACAGTTCTAGGTATTCTATTTCACTTCTTCCTACCTGGCAATAAGGTTAAACAAGTCTATCCAACAGTGGGTATTTTCAGACGTTATGAGATCACAGTGAACCACGGTGAATGCCCACCTGTGGTCACTGTGACTCGAACGTCTGCTTGGCGGCCGCCAGATGTTCACCACGGTCAGTCCGCACATGGGGTCAATTTGAACCATGCTTCCCGGGCTAGCCGGGCGAATGTCCCGGGAAGTGTGGTCAAAAAGATCCCCAGCGGGAACCAAAAAAAAGTAACGTCTGGCCGGTTGCCACGGCCTGGGATCCCCGGCGGGATCCCGGGCCGTGGCGAATCCAGCCCGACGCGGCGGCCGCATTGGCCCCACCGCCTGCCCGTCTCCCCGGAGGGCGGGCGGCGGGGTGCGTGGAGGGGGCGGGGCCGTGCGGCCACACGTTGCGCCCCGTGGCCCCGCCCCCTCACAGATTCCCCCCTGGGATCCCCCCGGCATGTCTGATATGGCGTGACGGGGTGACCCCGGCAGGGAATGAATGGGTTGTTTTCGGTACGTGGCCAAGTGGCCCCTTAACGTCTGAAAACGCCCAGTGAAGAGCCTTAAAGAAGCATTTTCCTTCAAAGAGGTTGGGAAGGAGAAAGAACTACTCAAGGCATAATGCCCTTCATATTAAACTGACCAAAAAAACGTTTCTCTTTCTATCAGCCTTCATGGCAATACAAGGTAAATAGATAAAAATATGGTCACTTGGGAGGACAGGACCACAAATACCCTTGGGTTCATAGAGATAGGGAAGTAACTCTTTGGACTCCAAATATAAGTTGGCAAGCCTATACAGAAATGTTTAATAATGTACATGTATTTTTTTCCCTACTGATTATGGGCCCAGTGCTTGTCCCATAGGCATTACTAGAGCTTTGTCAGGTACAATATTGGATTGTACAATATTGCTGCCATTTTGCAAAGTCTGATAGATATATAATAGTATATATACTATTACTACAGGGTTCGTGTATCAGACTGACTTCCTGAGTGAAACAACAGACATTGGGTAAAAACAAACATAACTTGGGCCTTCTGTGGCCTAAGACTCATCTACGTGTGGTCCCATGCCACCAGATGTTGTCCTGGGACTGCTCTGTAGTGGGTAGGTGGTTGGCCCGGGCTGTGTCCTTGAAAAATTCCAAGGTGCATCTCAGTCCAAGGGCCACCCATGTGGGCCAACACAGGCCAGCTCGTTTGTTTGGCCTCACCATCCCCACCTCGAGGCAGGGACCCCATGGCTGTCCATCATGGCAAGGCACGGGGTGCAAGGAGCAGCGATCATGCAGATGTTTGTTCAGCTCCCCGTCCTACCCAAGGTGTGTGGGCGGCAGGATGGCTCTGCGAACATGGGCACATTTGTTCGGTGCCCCTCACTGACCTGGGGCGGGGTGGTTGCCATTTCCCACCCCAGGCTAGGGCGGGGTGCTGCTGTGACACCTGCATGTCTGTTTTTACCATCTGTAGAGCAAAGGCTTATACCACTCCATGGCCACAATCCATAAACCACTGGAGTAATGCTTCAATGGGATTACTCCAGAGTAAGTGATTCATGGATCACAGCCCCTTTTGGGGGGGGGTCCTTTGTGTAATGTAGAAGCACACAGGGAATAACTTTTAAACTGATCCTATGACAACCAGTTGCTATTCAGATAGTACTTTAGTTTATTAATAATGCTGTAAGAAATGTATGCAAGCAGACTGTGATGTAATTGGAACGATCCATGTGGTGGCCATACTTTTCAAAGTGCTCTACACCCACAGCTCCACTTCGATGCTCACATGTAGATTTCCAAGAATTCAGCACTCAAGATGCTATGCTCTTTTAAAAGCAGAATTACATATTTTGTGCACCCAAATGAGGACTGAGCTATTTTGAAAACCTGTTCCTGGCAATGGCTGCTGTCCCTTCTAAGCACTTCTGAAAATTCTGTTCTTAGCCTGGGACTTTCGAAAGAGCCTAAGGGAACTGGATGCCTAATTTAAGGGAATCTGAGTGCCTAATACACATGGGCCACAATGCACAAGCCACTTTTTACTATTAATGAACATGGGAGATGTTTCAAAAGCAGCATAAATCCTTCTTCCATGAAGCACTTACTGTGGGTTCAAGAAGAAAATGAGCAATATATTCAGTGTGGGCTTTAATGAGAGTACTCTAGAATAAGTGTGTGGCAGAGCTGAACCACAAGATGGCACAGGCACCTGGATGCATCACAAAATGGCTGCCAATTGGAGCTAAGATGGTCACCACAGGAAGTTGAAGAGTTTGGGGCGTGGCTTCCAGTATAAAGAAGAGCCAGTCCAGGAAGTAGGGGCAGTCTGCTCCTGACCCTTGAAGAGAACACATATCTAGAGAGGCTACTTGAAAGGATCTGGTAGGAAGGAAACCTTCGTCCTGAGTGAGAAGCCTGACAGCTGGAAGTAAGTTGATGATAGCCAGCCAGCCAGTGAACTGTTATGCGGCTAGGCTAAGTCTTTTGTAATTGACTTATATGCTTGTTGAGGACCGGCCAGAGGGCTATGGTGTAAATAAACTGATATGATGACACAACTCCTTGAGTGACAGCCTACTTGGGGTCTAATCCTGCATATGCTTATGGCTGGCGAGGTCAAACCCTGTGACAAAATGCTTTCTGGATCTCAATCTTAGGTTGCAATCTTCAGACTACTTACATAGGCTCTGCAGTAAATAGCTTGAGGGCTAAGACCTTAGGCCACTTTGGAAATCTCTACCATATGTAAACTGTATGGCTCAAAAGATCTTGAACTCTATGTGCCAGGAACTGTACATATAGTAAGAGACACCCCCCCCGGGATTGACCATGGCCCGGAATCCCACTGCAGATTCCGGGCCGTGGTCAGGGGACAGACGTTACTGTCACCTTCATCACGGGGGGAAATCTCATTCACCACGCAATCAGGGATGGTCCGGGCAGGACCTCCGATTGTGTGGTGAATCTGATACCCCCCGTGATTCACGGGGGTGAACATCTGGGGGGGGAACTTCCGTTCCCCCCATCAGACGTTACAGGATAACTTTCACCCTGTGCAGATTCACTGTGGTTGACTGTGATCTCGTAACATCTGAAAATACCCTTTGATGCCTAGAGCCCAGACAATTCAATACTTCTTGAAATGGATGTTAAATAAAACGAGAAAGTGAAAATAAGTGCAGCAGCAACATGTCCAATACGACAGCATATTAAATATATGTTCATTACAACAACAAAATTAAACGCAGAGTGCCTCCGCATCACCAGGGCAACAGTATGCTATGTCTCAACAAGCTGCATGGATTTATGTCCCTAAATGCTCTTCTGTTCAGTAAACATTTTTATACCTGTCATTAAAACCTCTAGAATCATGCAAACCCATTTGTTACTTACAAGAAGCAAGGTTCTTTCATAAAGAATCCTTTAGAAATGTGTGCAAAATTCTCTCTAAACCCCCCCCCCCCCCCCCAAAACCTTGCCTTGCACAAATTTCTGTATCTGTTACAGGTTTCAAGAATAAAATATGTGATGACGATGAAAATAATTCCATTCATTCTCAATACCATGAGGAGTAAGCAAAAGTTACTCTTTTTGAATAAATGAGATGTGATAGGTAAAATTGTCAATTCCTTCAGGCAAAGATTGGGGCCAATCCCATACCCTGCAGATCCCACGTAACCCACCCACGTCCATTAGGAGTGCTTTGTGCTATGCCGGGGACCCGCGTGGATTCCACATGGAGGGTTTGGGATTAAGACCACTCTGGCGGCCGGGTGCTGCGACCGCATTGGCCGTGGCGCCCGCCTGTCTCCTGGAGGGCGAGCGGCCGGGGCAGCGTGGGGGGTCGGGGCTGTGTGGCTGCACATTGTACCGTGCGGCCCCGCCCCCACCCCGGATTCCCAGCCGGGATCGGCCACCGCGTCTGTTAGCCTGTGACGCAGTGAACCTGGTGGGGAATCAAAGGGTTGTTTCCGTGCCGGGGCCAATCGGCCCCATCACGTCTGAAAATACCCAAAGTATTAAAAAAAATAAAACTGAGTTGATGATAAACAGATACACATTTATTTATCCACTACTCTATATAGGTGTCTTTGAATAAAAACTATGTGATTCACTGGTTGTCATTAATTTGGAAATTTTACTTGGGGGGCAGAACAAATAGGGATATAAAAGTCAGGAAGCTTATTGACATATAAATTATTACTGTTCTATTTGCATTTGGAGCATTCTTTCTTGTTTTCCTGTTTATCTGAACATATTTGGCAGGATGCCTGAACCCCTAAAACCAGAAATCAACTCAGTTACTGCCTCATAATGCAATCTTCCCATGCTTCAGTGTTTGCTGTCCCTTTTTTAAGAATGTGGAAAAAGCTCTGTACATGTATATGCATAAGAACAGCATCAATAGTCACACTATCTGGGATGACATCACAAAGCCTATCAAGTCTTGTTCTTTAAGAATATAGAAACCTATTGCCAGTCATGGTCCAGATGAAATTTCCCTGGAAGAAGAGTATTGCTATCCAGCCTTTCCTCTGAAGTATCATTGTCTGTGTTAGATTCTGGTCTAGACTGGCTGCCACTGACCTGCTTTGGGATGACAGTTCTCATATTCTTGAAGCACTATTCCCATACAGAAGGATGCACATCAAGGAATGACATAAACTATAGGGTTCACCTCTATTTGGAGACGTTCCTGCCCTCTGCCAGTGCCTGCCCCCATAGTCTCCTGCTCCTCCAAATGTATTTCCCCCTTCTCCCATGCTGCCCCCTAGGCCTGTGTCACCGGGGTTTGGGGCCCTCACTCCCTTTTAGAGGCTGTCCCCCCGTTTGCCCACCAGGCCAGCTGCAACCCAGTTGCCTGTGCCCACGTGGGTCCTCACGTGATCAGAAAACCTTCACTGCAATCAGGGAACTTTCAGAGGCCCGCGCCACTAGCCAAGCCTCCCCTTTATCTCCCAGCCCAGCCGTAACGCAGAGAACATTCTCTGGCCACCTGTAGCTTGGAAGACTTTGCAGTGGGGTTGTCTTATATGAAGAAGGTTCGTCTAGGCTCTCACCTAGATAGGAGTACCCCCAAGTGAATTCCCCAAGGCCAAATAAAGACACAAGCATGCTAGGCTTGATTATAAAACATATATTGAGTACATACAAGTACAAGGCTGTTGATCAGATAGTGCAAGTCAATAAATCAAACATAAAGTCCACGCATTCTAAATCCGCTGATATTGCCTGACTGTCTCTTACCCTAAGAGGTGCGATACAGGTCCATCAGATGCTGTCTCAGTCTGGAAGTTGAAGACTGGGTTCAAATCTTAGTTCATGGCAAAGCTTAGTCCATAGTTGCAACAGCTCCTACTCTGAGCTGTTAACTCGTTCAAGTCAAAGATGGAAGAGTCCTAATTCTTGAAGAACTTCCTCCTTCTTCCTCACAGGAGGCCCCAGGTCACTTCCTGTGTCTCCTGGCTATTGTCATTGTAACAAGTCGGCTGGGCTGACCTGGCCGTTGCTTGGCAATAAACTGCCTACTTGTTATAACAAAGGGAATACCTCCCCCCACTCTGGCAACTGGATTCAGTATCTTGCTCCAACTGAGCTTACAATCTGTTAACCCTTTATTTACATTACACATATCCCCAAATTGTGCGTCATCTCCCCCCAAATGGGTGTGTTGCCCCCATGTCCCCATGACAGCCTGGAACACCCTCCCTGAATACAGTCATTCTGCTCCTTCCTCACTAGCTCCTCATCCCCTCAGTCTGCTCAGTGACTTACTCAGGGTTCCCCTCTCCTGTGTAACTAAGCTAACCACATGCACCTGTGTCTCCTCAACTTCATAAATGTTTTCCTCTCTCCCTATGTTCCTCGCTTCCTTGTCTCCCTTCCCATGTCTCTCCTAGATTGTAATTCTCTTGGGACAGGGACCTGCCTATAATTAATGATTGTATAGCACCAGTTACACTGCTGGAGCTATATAAAATCTTAAAGATGACGATGATGATGATGATGATGCTAGACTGAATATTTGAGGATATCAAAGGACAACCTGTTGTTGTTTATTTAAAATATGAAATAGGAGTGATTGTGCCTCCATAAAATATGTGTGTTGGAAACAGTACTACTAATGATAAATAATAATTCATATACTATACAGATCTTTTTATTATAAAGCCCCTGGAAGAAAATGGAAAGTTATTTCTAACTAATTTGTTTTTGAAGTTTCAGTGTTTGGATCAGACTTATGACACTGACTTCAATTACTGTCTTACAGGGCTGGTACATTATTTTATATAGTATTATTTTAAAATCAGGTCCTGGAATCTACAAAAGGGGCCATATCTCTCTTCCAGGTGCATTTACTTTTATGATACTTTGAGGCTCTGAGACTATACACCAAACCTTCTGCCAAATTTGACTGAAATAGCACCCAAAGCTATTGATGGGGGGCAACGCTTAATGTAAATCAATGGGATTTGGGGCTACAAAAATGGTCATAATGTCCCCTCCAGAGGCAAGGACTGTTACAAATGTTTGGCCTTTGGGCATTCTACTTACGTCTAGATCCCAAAATGGATTCTGTTTGCATAGCTGTTCTCTTCCAAGTATTATTCTGTTTTGTTTTTATTGGGTTTGTCGTACTGGGGTGGGGGTGGATCAGTTATTTCAGTTGTGTGTTTTGATCTGGGTTTTTTTTAGTTTTTAAAAACTAAGTTTATTCAGTTCATGAGTTCAAGGTTTTGGTATTGATCTATAAGGCCCTTCACGGTCTTGGCCCCTTGTACCTCAGGGACCGCCTCACCCACCACGCCCCAGAGCGGCTCCTTCAGTCTTCCAGGGGTGCCTTCCTGGAGGTCCCCCGTGCTAGGCGGGGGACAACAATGGAGAGGGCATTCTTAGTGGCTGGGCTGCGCCTTTGGAACCCCCTCCCGGAGGAAGCTCACCTGGCCTCAAGCCTTTAACATTCCGGCGAGTTTGTAAAACCTGATTGTTCGCCCAGGCCTTTGGGGAGGGTGGGGGGGGTGAGTTAGGGGGGTTTAATCTCCTCCTACCCTTATTTATTATTTTTTGTGCCTAACCCTGTTTTAATATTAGGATTGTTTGAAAAATTTTATATGACTGTATTTTTATGTTTTTAAATTGTTAGCCGCCCCGAGCTGTTTTCAGGAGGGGCGGGATAAAAATTGATTAAATAAATTTAATGTTCAGATTTTGATCAGTTATTTCAGTTGTTTTGATATTCTGATTACATCATTTGGGGCATTCATGATACAGCTGATATAGCAGAGATGATGTACTCAAAATACTGAGATGACGGAACAATCAAAATAACTGAAAAAGTGATACTGAACATATCATAAATGGATATTGGTTACTACCCAAAATATCCTCTTTGGTTTGGTATATTTGATGGGTTACCCGTTTTTTGGGAGGGGGTACTCATTTCTGCTCTAGATATTAAGGGATACACACACAAACACTGACACGTGCACACGTACAGCGTGATCACCTAAACCTCTCCTAATACTAAGGACCTTTTTGCATGGACCCCCCCCCTCGCACACATGTTGCGTGGGAACGCAGCCTCATGCACCGCCCACCTGCCGCGCTGCCCACCCATCCTCCAGGCGCAGCAGCCCTTTTGAAAGGGCCTATGTCCAGGGCCCCGATTCTTCTGCGAAAAAATTTCTGAAATTCTGCGACCCAAAATGGAAAATTCTGCGACCCAAAATGGAAAATTCTGCGACCCAAAATGGAAAATTCTGCGACCCAATAAAGTTACAAAACCGGTCTAGTAAAATTAAAAATGAGTTCTTTAATAGCAGTAATGACATCTTTATAATTAAAAACAAACATTTATTTACATATTTGCATTAATTAACA
>QEPC01010959.1:2591785-2619799 GCA_003113815.1 Sphenodon punctatus | reverse complement strand
CTTAACACGGGGGACCTCCAAGAAGGCACCCCCGGCAGACCGAAGGAGCCGCTCTGGAGTGCGGAGGGTGAGGCGATCCCTGAGCTATGAGGGGTCGAGACCGTGAAGGGCCTTATAGATTAATACTAATACCTTGAACCTGGTTCGGCACGCTATTGGCAGCCAGTGCAGAGCCCGAAGCACAGGTGTTGTGTGGTCCTGGCGACCCGTTCCTGAAAAGAGGCGGGCCGCTGCATTCTGCAGCCTCCGAACCAGGAACAAGGGCAGCCACACGTAGAGTGTGTCGCAGTAGTCTAGCCTCGAGGTGACGAAGGCATGGATGAGGGAGGCCAGGTCCGGGCCAGAGATGTACAGATGCAACCTCCGCACCAGATACAACTGGTGGAAGGCAGCTTTTGCCACCCCCTCTACCTGCTGCTCCAGATGGAAATCCGCATCCAGCATCACCCCCAGACTCCAGACCTGCTGAGCTACAGGAAGGCGAAACCCCCCAATCAGGGGGGCCAACACCTCCCTTGCTCTCCCCACCACCATCACCTCCGTCTTATTGGGGTTGAGCTTCAGTCGGCTCTGCCACATCCATTCCACCACGGCCTCCAAACACTGGGATAGCAACGAGACAGCAGGGTCTGGGTCAGTTGAAAAAGAGAGGTACAGCTGAGTATCATCAGCATATTGGTGACAACACACCCCGAACCCTCTCACGATCTCCGCCAAGGGCTGCATGTAAACACTAAATAACAGAGACAGAATAGAACCCTGCGGAACGCCACAGGACAGAGAGCGGGAGTGAGAGGTTTCAGCTCCCAGCACTAGCTGCTGGCTTCTCCCCGAGAGGAATGAGCAGAACCATTCAAGAACAGTCCCGTCCAACCCCCCCAGGTCACGCAGCCGTCTCAACAACAGCCCATGGTCCACGGTATCAAAGGCGGCCGAGAGATCTAGCAGGACGAGAAATGTCAAACATCCTGCGTCCATCTCTCAGCGGAGATTGTTGACCAAGGCCACCAACGCTGTCTTGGTACCATAGCCGGGGCAGAACCCAGATTGAAAAGGGTCCAGGAAACCAATGCTATCTAGATGCACCTGGAGCTGGATCGCCACTGCCCGTTCCCCAAAAAGGGGAGGTTAGAGACAGGTCGGTAGCTGGCGAGTGCGTCAACGTCCAACGATGGTTTCTTCAGCAGGCTTCTCCTTGAGGCTGAGCGACAATCTCCCCTGCTGCAAGGACGCATTAACCACCCTCACCAGCACCATCCCCAACGTCTCCCTGGAGGCTTTCACCAACCAGGACAGACATGGATCAAGTTCACAATATTGGACCTATGTTCAATGATCCTAACCTTGACTTGTCGCCTGGTCTTATCTACATAATTTAATCCACACGGGCACTGAATAACATAGATCACCATGGTACTCAGGCAGGAGAAACTAGACTTAATCTGGTATGGGTATTTCAAACTATAAGAATGAAAAAATGTATTACTCATATTAAACCTACAGACACTACATCGTCCACACCTCCTATTGCCTAATAACTCGCTAGGCGGGGGATGCTTTTGTGTTTTCTTAAATGCACTATGTGTACTAAGAGATCCTGTACGTTCTTAGTTCTCCTAAAGGCAAAGATGGGAGACAAACCACACCTAAGGATAGATTCTAACAGATGCCAATGTTTACGTATAAAGTATTGGATCATATATGCCATTGGACTAAAATCCAAAGGTATCACCAGCCTGTCCACACTACGATCTTTACCTTTAGGGAAAAGAAGTTGTCTTCTATCTGTCTGTAAGACTCTCCAATATGCTCTCTGAATCAAATCCCTGGGGTATACTCTACTTGATAATTGAGCCTTCATCTCCTTAGCTTGAAGCTTAACGTTTACCACGGAGGTGGTATTCCTCCGTAATCTTAAAAATTGACCTACCGGTATATTCTTCTAATGTCCAGGATGAAAGCTGTCAAAGACTAAATAGGAGTTAACATCTGTCTTTTTCTTAAATAAGGTAGTCTGAAGATGACCACCACTAACGTATATTCGAATATCTAGAAAAGGAAGAGAACGCCTACTTTTCTCCATAGAGAATTTAATAGTAGGGTGCTGACTATTCAGGTAACCATGGAACAATGTTAACAAATGTTCAGGTCCCTCCCATATAAAAAACAAATCATCCAGATACCTTTTATAAAACCTAATATATGGCAAAAAGAGATTATTACCCCTAGTGAGGATATTCCTCTCTTCAAAATGGGACATAAATAAGTTGGTCAATTCTGGGGCAAATTTACACCCCATGGCCATACCACTAATCTGCATATAATATCGCCCATCAAAACAGAAGTAGTTACTTGTCAAGATCACTTCCACCAGTCTAACTAAAAATCCACTGGGTGGTTTATAAGGATCCTCTCTAAGGTCCAAAAACTGTTTGAGTACCACTAATGCCTCCTGCTGGGGAATATTAGTATAGAGGGATTCAACATCCATCGTGACCAGCCATACACTAGCCATGTCACCTTTTATCTCCTGTAGCATATTCAAAAAATGCATCAAGTCCCTAATATATGTGGGGATAAGAGGGACCAAGGGTTTTAAAAAAGAGTCTACATATGTGGCTGCTTTTTCAAAGATGGAATTGCAGCCTGAGACTATAGGTCTCCCAGGAACAGGCCATTTTAACTTATGAATCTTTGGGAGGATGTAAAAAACAGGGACCTGTCCCCCATATCCATCAGATATTCATAGACGTCTTCTTCAATATAACTAGCTAAATATCCCTCTTCAATAATCCCTTTTAGGGACAAAGTTGGATCCTCTTCACAGGGGGAGTAATGTTTCCTCTGATTCAATTGTCGCATCACTTCCATCTTATAATCGAAACTATCTAAAATAACTATTCACCCACCCTTATCCGCCGGCTTTATAACAATCTGTGTGTTGGACATTAAAGATGTCAAGGCCTCTTGCAACCCTCGAGGCACATTGTGCCACCACTTTATATTAATAGATTCAACCTTTTCAAGTTCCTTCAACAAACAAATCTCAAAAGTCCTAATGAGGGGGTTCCCAGTATTTGGTGTAAAAGTAGATTTTTTCCAAAATGGATTAATCTCTTCATCATCTAAGACATCTTTCTCCCCAAAACTCAGCTATTTTGATTTTCCTTATCCTCTGTATATCCAACCTGGATAAAAATGGATCATACTTAGGGGTTCGAACAAAACTCAAACCTTTATTCAGTATCTGCAGCTCTCTATCATTCAAAGCATACTGAGATAAATTAATAACAAGTGATTGCTCTAAATTGGCACTCTCTAGAATCTTAATCTGCCTCCTCATCCACTCCTGTTCCGATGGGGCCTGAATTGTGTGCCCCTCCTGAAAAAAGGAACTTAAGGTTCCCGATTTGTCTGAGATCTGGTGATAATTCCCCTAGGAAGTATCTATTGGATACTTATGAGATTATTTGTAAGGGAATGGAGGTATTTTGAAATAGCCCTATGGATGAGATAATAGTGTAAATACAATCCCTTAGGGATTGGATAGCAATAAAGGGTTACAAATAGGACCCTGCAGAGATTCAGCCTTAATGAGAAGGCAAATATAACTGCCACCTGAAGGGAATGCAGCTTTAGTGGGACTGATTATTGATGTGGGATACCTGGCTCCAATGGAGACTATTTGAAGGGCTGTCCTTACAGTGTAGGAGTTGTATGAACTATTGGGTCTGTTGTACCCTTCATTGTAGTGCAAACAGGCCTGAGGGAACTGTAATGTGGTAGGTTGGTTACAATGAAATTTCTCCTTGGGACAGTGAGAATTTTGGTTACACTATTACCCTCCTCCCCCCCCCCTAACCCCCCCGATACCTAAAAGAAGTAGAGAAGGTATTGTTATGGAGGCTGGGATGTGAGGAGCATATCATTGGTGACCTTGATGTATTTGGTGTTAAATAATAGCAAAGTCTGCTTAAACCTGGGTTGGGTCCATAAATAATAATGGTTTATAATATCTTGGGAAGAATAGGGTTGCTCTCCTGTCCCTCCTATGGAAACGTGGATATGACTGGAGGTTTGGAATGGGGGAGCAGATCATTTGTGATATTTAGAGATATTGAGGTATATAGTACTGAAAAGTTTGTAGTAGGAGTATAGTTTGATTAATCCTGGGTTGAGTTAAGTATGGCTATTTTGTAAAAACCTCTTGGGAAGCATAAGGTCCCTGAAAATTATGATGCGAGGCTTGTAATGTTTAGAAATGTGTAGATTAATAACAACTCGTGGAGTGTATGTATGTATATATATATATATATTCTTTTTTCAGACATTTAAGGCTTCATTGATTCCCCCACTGAGAGCAATTACAATCAGAGTGCTGAAGAAGACCAGGATATCTGGGTCAGAAACACAGTTGTGTACAACACGGATACTTTTTTCAATGGGGAATATATACCTGCACACAGGTTTTATTAGGGGAGTTTGGACTTCCTGATGGCTGTATTATAACCCTGACTGTATTTGGTATTTGTATTAATGTGGTGTGTTCTTGTATGTTAATTCTGCTATACATCCATATATGTTAATTCTTGGTCTCCATGGGTCTGTATAAATGAATGATTGTTTAGAAGTTTTGGCATTCCCTTGTATCCCCCTGAGGTTGTGGTACTTTTGGGTGAGAGGATTCCCCAGCCTAGTATTAAAATCGCCACCAATAAACAGGGCGGCCCTTGGAAATTTATTCTGAGCAGTGGAAACTAGATCCAACATTGCTAACCATATTGCCTCTGAATAATAAATGGAGTATGAAGGTGGCACATACACATTACCAATTAAGAGTTCTAGACCGTCTGGGAGAGTACAGTGGTGAAGAGCGAAGTTAGACCTGAAAGTGCTGACCGTCTCAACTTTAATATTTAAACTATCAGTGATCAACAGGGCCAGGCCTCCACTGGGCCTGCCCCCTCGGATAGAGGCTGTGGCCTCTAACCCATACAAATTAAAACCTTTGAAAATACAATCATCGAGAGAGTCTACCAGCCACGTCTCCTGGGCCAGAACTATATCAAAATGGTTTAAATAAAGCAAAAATTCAAAATTCACACAACGCACCCTCCAGCCAGCCAGGTTCCAGGCCATTATCAGGAGCCCCGGAGAGATACTCCCCTCCCCCCCCCCCACCTAGTCAGTTCTCAGGTACCGGCAGCTGGGGCTAACAAAGTAAGGACCTAGTGGGGCTGGAGATTGCCAATCGAGTCCCTGGGGAAATCCCTAAAAGACTAGAACTATCCAGCCTCCCAGCCTCCATACCAGAGCCAGAAAAAGGCCCCTGCCCTGCTCCTATACCCCCTCTATCGCCCTCTAACCGAGCAGAAGTCCTGCCCTGACCCTGACGGGCAGGCTGAGCAGGGGCCTTTGCAGGCGCATCAGAACCACTCAGCCTGTTGAATATGTAAGCTGCTCCGAGCTGCTTGAGACAGGGAGGGTGGGGTATTAAATATGTTAAATAAATAAATAAGATCGGCACCACACACGGCAGGGCACTGGGCACAGCACGGGGGTGGGGCTGGGTGGTTGCATGTTCACCCTCCCAGGCCCTGGCCGTGTGAACATTTGGTCTGTGACCCGACCAGCTCCAGACTAGGGCCACCCCAACCCCTGCATATTCTGGCTGTGGGGGTGGGGTGCGCAGCCAGAATCTGCACCGGGGGCGGGGGGAATGTCTGAAAGTGGTCCATGTCTGCAGCAGCTTCTTGATTCAAGTTTGGCCATGTTGCCGCTGCAGCACAGTTGCAACTGTTTTTACCTGATGACTGTTGAACATTCTTACGTTAGAAGGGAGCTCACACTACAAATTCACACATGGCTCCAAGTTCCCTAAATCCGGCAGTGAGGAATGGAACTAAACAGAGTTAATACCTTACCAAAAAAGGAGCAAAGTGGTGTGAATGAGACTTGTGGCCTGTGATTTTTTTTTTTTAAGCTGAACATCTCTTTATTTAAAGATCACTTTCCTTCAGGGGCATAGCTATAATAGGTGCAGAAGATGTAGCTGCACCAAAGCCCACGCGACTGGTAGGACTAGGACCATCCTCATCCTCATCCATATATTGCCTTATTTATGGGTCCAAAAATGGCTGACAAGGCCAATCTGGGAGTGACAGATTCTATTACAGTTTGGGCATGTGATTCCAAGTGAGGAGGATGATTCTGGGTTCCGAGTTTGGTTGAAGACACGCTGCTTTTGCTGCTCCCACTTTTCCATCTCCTGTTTGTTGTCGTGCGATTTCAGAGTACTAAGACCCTTGTAGTAGACTCTTCCTCCATTTGGGAAGGTCCTGGGTGATAGTCTCCCATGAATTGGCATCAATACTACATTTATTTTTTTTCAAACTAGCCTCAAGGACATTCTTGAAATGCTTTCTCTAACCACCTCTTGAACGCACACCTTGACTAAGCTGGAAGAATAAAATCTACTTTGCAAGTTGGTAATCCAAACAATGTGGCCGGCCCAATGAAGTTGATGACAAATGATCATTGCCTCAATGCTTGTGGTATTTGCTTCTGAGAGGACAATAACATTGGTGCCCCTATCTTCCCATGGAATTCAAAGGATCTTCCACAGGCAGCATTGATGGTACTTCTCCAGTATGTTGTCAACATCTCAGCTCCCTACGATAAAATGGGTATCATGATTGCCTGATAAACCATAAGCTTGGTTCCAGTCTGATATTGCAGTCTTCAAACATGCATTTGCTCAGGCATTGAAAGGCTGCACTTGCACATTTCAAGTGGTGTTAGATTTCTTCAGTGATGTCAGCCTTCTGTGACGCATGGCTACTGAGATACAGGAAATACTCAACGTCTTCCAAAGTTTCACCGGAGTTATAAATTGCTGGA
Source organism: Sphenodon punctatus (assembly GCA_003113815.1). Taxonomy (NCBI): domain Eukaryota; kingdom Metazoa; phylum Chordata; class Lepidosauria; order Sphenodontia; family Sphenodontidae; genus Sphenodon; species Sphenodon punctatus. Next base: position 2,612,899 of record QEPC01010959.1, on the reverse strand, counting down.
GCTGGGAACTGCTCAGAAGGAGCTTGTTGGTGAAGGATCTTAGAATGTTGAGTGTCAATCCCATTTTCTTGTATGCCTCAGTAAAGATGTCGACAATTGTCTGAAGATCTGCTTCTGATTGGGCATGCACTACAGCATACTGGAGGTCGATGACTGAGATTGAGAGAGTTTTTGTTTTGGCTCGAATTTGACAGAGATTAAACTTTTTACCATCCATTTGGTAGTTTAGCTCCACTCCGACTGGAAGTTTGTTGATGGTCAGATGTAGCATCACAGTAAGAAATATTTAGAAGAGCGTTGGAGTGATAACACATCCTTGTTAGACTCCCGTCTTAACCTCAAAGGGGTGTGTGTGTGTGTGAGTAATAGATCCGTTACTGAGAACCGCTGCTTGCGTGTCATCATGAAGCAGGCGAAGATCGAAGAACAGAAACAAATTTTCTTGACATCCATACTTTAGAAGGATTCTCCACAGTGCCTCTCAGTTGACAGAATCAAAGGCTTTCATTAGGTCAAAGAAGGCCATGTAGAAAGGCTTGTATTGCTCCTGACATTTTTGAGGGGACTGGCGAGCAGTGAAGATAATATCAATTGTACCTTTTGATGCCCTTAACCCACACTGAGATTCTGGGAGTTGCTCTTCAGTGAGTGGAAGGAAACAATTTAGGAGGATTTTTGCAAAGATCTTTCCTGTGGTAGACAGCAAAGCAACTCATCTATAGTTTCAGGAGTTGCTTTGCTGTCTACCACAGGAATTAGGAAATGGGTCTGACTAGAAACTTTCTTGAAGACTGTCACAATGATGGCATCCCTGAGATAATCTGGATTTCCTCATCATTCCAGATCCTCAGGATAAGGACATGAAGTTGTGATGTAAATTCCTCTCACCCTGCTTTAAAATGTCAGCTGTCCTGGGGCCCACGAGCTTGGTGGGACCACACACATGTAGAATGCATATACACATGGGAGGGAAGTGCCTCAGCAAAGGGCCCTTCCCATCTTCTACGCTGGGCCCCATTCCCACCTAGCTACGTCCCTGCTTTCTTTTTACCACAACAGACAACTGCATGAACCTCCTATTCCCACTGTCAAACCCATTCTTACGATATGAAGTCTCTTATTTTTGGTTGGTGGTGGTTTCTTTATTGTTCGTCTCAATTTTTTAAATGTCCACTTCAGACCCAATACAGATCAGGATGCATACAAACAGGATCTGCATTAGCTATTTACCTCAAGTTCTTTTAAAAAAAAAAAAAAAAAAAAGAAAGAGGAGAGAAAGAAAAGGAAGGTCGGCCTCAGCAGAAGGTGAGCTGGACATAAGCCTAATAGATAAACTGAGGAATAAGGCAAAACCTGTGCTTTGTTTTAACGCAACTCTGCAGGTGAACTCTGTTCACCAGAGTCGAAATATCTGTCAGGCAACTCACTACATAGCTAGTTAAAGAAAAATAAATTCCACCCATTTTGTTCAGTTAATAATCTGAAAGTTCACAGGGTAAGGAGCACTTGTCAGCATGAATGGACTGAAGTGTGTTTTAAGTTTCTAATTATAATTGCCATTTCTGATCATAGTATGGAAGGCGGTTATCTTGTTGAAAAGCAGTGTCATTTGTGCCACTGGCAGCAGGAGAACCCAATGGATGCGATCGTAAATCCACCTACACCCTCCCGAAAAGGAGAAAAATGTTCCTGCTTAATTAAACATCTGTTTTAAATTATAATTCTTTTAATGATCAGCCTTTGCAGGTTAGCAAATGGTATTAGTCTCTTTTGTTGGGCTTTCATTGTTAGCTGCACAAATGACATTGTGAGGTGACTGGTTACCAGGAAATTACTTACACATTATATTCCCTGTATAGCAGGTACGTTGTGGCGTATATTGAAACCTTTTTCAAAAGAGCTAACATTATATAGGCATAAATTGATATGATTTAGTTTGCTACAGACCAGATGGGGTTATGGCCATTTCTTTCTATGGAAAGAATATGGTATTTATTAGTAATAAGGAAGCTAAAAGCATACCGTTTTGTATGAAATCAGGTAGGCATAGGGTCAAGCATAAATGAAGGCGAAAAAGGGAGTGATGAAAGCAAATGCTTAGGTAGAGCAGAAAGCACTTGAGGGAGAATTAGAAATACCAAATACATTTTTTTTTAAAAGTCTATCCCTTCGTTCGTGAAAGAGAATGCTCTGCTCCTTTTATGAAATGGAAAGAGGAAGACATGTAGGTTGAGATCCATCACAAAAAGAAGGCTTTCACTGACTTCACTGGAACTAGCATTTTACTCAGTTTTCTTTTTAAACTAAATATGTTAGTAAGAGAACCTGCTGGATCTGATTTCCCAGTTGTATTGATAGAAAGTTGTGGTAACTCCAGTAATGTCAATGGAGTTTCATCAGCTGTTTACAAATGACATGGTAACCGAGTTTTGTGTGTGTGTGTGTGTGTGTGTGTGTGTGTTGCATTCACCCATATGCCATGAGTGTCGAACCTAGCTAAAAGCTTTAAGGTGCGGTGAGGTGGGCAGGAACAGTAACAGGTAGGAGCAGTAGGTGGTCTCCCAGATCCAATCAAACTAAAGGTCCCCCCATGTCATTGCCCCTGGAAAGAGCAAGGCCACTATGTATTTATATGTATTTTAAGTATTCATTTGTTGTATTATTGTTTTTGGGTCAGGGCGATAGCCACTGCCTTAATAAACTAAACTGAAAGAAACTAAAGCTTCTCCCTCCAAAACATTGCTAAGATTCACCCTTTTCTCTGGGTGAAAACAGACATGATGCTAATCACCCTTGGTGGTCAGTTATGCATGTTTCAGGGCTGCATAAGGCACCAATGCAGCCCTGCAACATGGATAAATAACCACCAAGGGTGGTTAAAGGTTGGTTAGCGTCATGTCTGTGTTCGCCTTCTGTCTCCTCTGCCAAAACCCTTGTTCATCCCCTGGTCATCTCACCTTGATTACTGTAACCTCCTTCTCACTGGCCTCCCCCGCTCTCATCTTTTTTTCCCCTTATCTCCATCCAAAACTCTGCTGCCAGGGTCATCCATCTCACCTGTCGCTTTGACTACATGCAGCCCCGCCTCTCCTCTCTTCATTGGCTCCCCCTTCCTGAACGAATTTCCCTCTGTACTCCCGGAGTACAGATACCACAAGGTCCACCTGCAGGGGGCTGTTGCTGCTAAGCGCGAGGTCCATTGTTAACAAGGCCCCAATTGTCCGGGATTTAATCTTGGACGGGGCTGTGGACCTCGCGTGTATTACGGAGACCTGGCTGGACGAGATGGCTGGACCAACTTTAGTGGATCTCGTTCCGGCCAGGTATGCTGTGCAGCCCCAGCCCCACACAGGTGGACAGGGAGGTGGCATAGCGATTATTTTTATTATTTATTTTCTAAATTTCTACCCCACCCCTCCTGAGAACAGCTCGGGGTGGCTTCCAACAATAAAAAAATATATAAAATACATATAAAACAATTTTAAAACACATCAAAAATACAATATCAAGTATTAAAACAGGGCCTGAGAAACATTAAAACAATAAATAGGGTAGGGGAGATAAAAACCCACTAACCCCCCCTCCCCAAAGGCCTGGGCAAACAGCTAAGGTTTACAACTTCGCCGGAATGTCAACAGGCTTGGGGCCAGGGGAGCTTCCTCTGGAAGGGCGTTCCAAAGGCGCCGCCCAGCCACCGAGAATGGCCTCTCCATTGTGGCCCCCTGCTTAACGCCGGGGACCTCCAGGAAGGCACCCCTGGCAGACCGAAGGATCCACTCCACTCTGGGGCATGGAGGGTGAGGGGCCCAGACTGTGAAGGGCCTTATAGATCAACACCAATACCTTGAACCTAGCTCGGCATGCTATTGGCAACCAGTGCAGAGTCCAGAGCACAGGTGTAATGTGCTCCTGACAACCCGTCCCCGAAAGGACTGGCCTGTCAGGAGATATCCAGTTCAGGAGATTGCAGGTATTGAGGTCCTCCATGTGGTGGTTGATTTGTCTGGGGGCAATTTAGGGGTGCTGATGGTGTACCAGGCCCCTTCCTATCTGGCAGCATCCATTGCCGCTCTAGCAGAGCTGGCCTCGGAGCTGGCGCTGGGCTCCTCCAGGACTTTGGTCCTGGGGGACTTCAATGTCCATGGCGATGCTGGCCTTGTAGGAGCGGAGCAAGAATTCATGGCTGCCATGGCAACCATGGATTTGTCCCAAATGGACAACTGCCCGACCCATGGGGGGGGGCATACCCTCAACCTGATCTTTAGTTCTGGCCTTGAGGCGGGTGGTCCGGTAGTGGGGGTGGTTAGGGCTTTGCCCTTGTCATGGATGGCCCATTATCTCCTGAATCCAGGCCATTCTCTTAGCACACCACCTCCAGAAAGGGATGGGACCAGTTAGACTGGTTCGCCCTCGGAGGCTGATGGAACCCCAGTGGTTCCAGGAGGTCCTGAGGGAATTAACCTTGGACCCGGATGGCCACTCAGTCTATGAGCTAGTCCAGCATTGGAACAGCTTGCTGGGGGAGGCCATTGACAGGGTGGCTCCGAGAGGCCCCCTGCCTCTGTCTCGTCACCGTAGGGCTCCTTGGTTTACTGAGGGGCTGCGGTGTATGAAGCAAGCAGGCAGGAGGCTAGAGCGATGCTGGTGTCGGACTCGATCTGACTCCGACCGACTTCTCCATAGGGCCCATTTGCGGTCCTATGTTGAGGCTGTGAGGACAACAAAGAAGGCATTCTTTGCTGCCCTCATAGCATCTTCAAAGTCACACCAGGTGGAGCTGTTCCGGGTGGTGTGGGGGCTGGTCAGTCCAGCCTCCCTCTGCCTGGACGGGGACTTGTCCCAGGCCTGCTGTGAGGAGTTTGTCACTTACTTCGCAGACAAGATCGCTCGGATTCAGAGCGACTTTGACGCTGGGTTGGGGGCAGTACGAGGTGATGGAGGCCCCATCTGGTCCAACTTTATGGAGGGAGTTTCAGGAAGTGATGCCAGCTGATGCAGTGGATGTCTTGGGTTCTGTGAGAGCCACCAGTTGTGAACTTGATCCGTGCCCATCCTGGTTGGTGAAAGCCTCCAGGGAGACATTGGGGACGGTGCTGGCGAGGGTGGTTAATGCATCCCTGCTGCAGGGGAGGTTGTCGCCTGTCTCTTATACACATCTAGATGTGTATAAGAGACAGGTCTCTAACCTTCCCTTTTTAGGGAAGGTTATTGAGCGGGTGGTGGCAATCCAGCTCCAGGCACATCTAGCTAGCATCGATTTCCTGGACCCTTTTCAATCTGGGTTCCATCCTGGCTATGGCACTGAGACAGCATTGGTGGCCTTGGTCGACCATCTCCGTCGAGAGATGGACGCAGGATGTTCGACATTTCTCATCCTGCTAGATCTCTCAGCCGCTTTTGACACTGGACCATGGGCTGCTGTTGAGACGGCTGTATGACCTGGGGGGTCTGGACGGGACTGTTATTGAATGGTTCCGCTCATTCCTCTCAGAGAGAAGCCAGCGGGTGGTGTTGGGAGCTGAAACATCTTGCCCCCACGCCTTGTCCTGTGGTGGTCCACAGGGTTCCATTCTGTCTCCATTATTATTTAATGTATACATGCAGCCCTTGGGGGAGGTTGTGAGAGGGTTCGGGGTGCGATGTCACCAATATGCTGATGATACTCAGCTGTACCTCTTTTTCAGCTGACCCAGACCCTGCTGTCTCGTTGCTATCCCAGTGTTTGGAGGCCGTGGCAGAGTGGATGTGGCAGAGAAGACTGAAACTCAACCCTGATAAGATGGAGATGATGGTGGTGGGCAGAGCGAGGGAGGTGTCGGCCCCTCATTGCGGGGGTTCGCCCTCCTATAGCTCAGCAGGTTCGGCATCTGGGGGTAATATTGGACTCAGATCTCTGCCTGGATCGACAAGTGGTGGTGGTGGCGAAGGCCGCCTTCCGCCAGTTATATCTGGTGCGCAGGCTGCGTCCGTATGTCTCCGGGCCGGACCTGGCCTCCCTCATCCGTGCCTTTGTCACCTCGAGGCTGGACTACTGCAATGCGCCCTACATGGGGCTGCCCTTGTTCCTGGTTCGGAGGCTGCAGCTAGTACAGAATGCGGCGGCCCGGCTCCTTTTGGGGACAGGTCATCAGGAGCACATAACACCTGTGCTCTGGACTCTGCACTGGTTGCCAATAACGTGCCGAGCCAGGTTCAAGGTATTGGTGTTGACCTATAAGGCCCTTCATGGTCTGGGCCCCTCGTATCTCAGGGACTGCTTCGCCCTCCGCGCCCTAGAGAGGCTCCTTCGGTCTGCCGGGGGTGCCTTCTTGGAGGTCCCCCGTGTTAAGCGGGGGGGCACAATGGAGAGGGCAGTCTTGGTGGCCAGGCCGTGTCTTTGGAACTCCCTCCTGGAGGAAGCTCGCTTGGCCCCAAGCCTTTTAACATTCCGACGGGCTTGTAAAACCTGGCTGTTCACCCAGGCCTTTGGGGAGGGTGGGTTAGGGTTTTAGCGCCACCCTACCCTTATTTATTCTTTGATTTTTGTCTTAACCCTCTTTTAAAATGTTTATATCATTATGATTGTTTTATATTTATATTATTGTATTTTTAACTCTTTTAAAATTGTTAGCCGCCTCAAGCTGTCTTACAGGAGGGGCGGGGTATAAATTGATAAATAATAAATAAATAAAATCCTGGTGACCTGTGTACCAGCACATCCGGGGGGGTGGGGGATTCAAATGGATCTCAGAAGATGGGGATGATACCATGGGATGAGTTGTTTTTCCTCCTTTTATGTTGTTTTAATGTGTTTAATATTTGTAAGCCACCCTGAGCTGCCTGTGGCAGGAGGGGTGGGGTAGAAAATCTTTTAAATAAATAAGAGATCCAGAATGTCCAGCCAGCTGGGAACTGACCCTAGACCATGGAGAGCTCCCTCCTCCACCCCACCATACCCTATATTGTGTATTATGTGAGTAAAATAGTTTTCTCCCCTGTAACTGCCTCTCTACTTATTGATAAGTGATAGATGTACCCTTGTGTATGGACTGCTGCTGTTCTGGGTGCCATGTTTACAAGTCACCCTATGCCACGGCTGGTGGCACCCTTGCAGCTCCTAAATACTGTTGTCTCAGGAGTTCTCGTTGCTGCATAGGTGTGTATTTCCTGCAAGTTCCTCTCTCAGTGACTGGGTGCGGTGCCTGTTTGCCCTACCGTACGTAGTGTGCCTTTGTGGTGTGGCTGGCTGTAGGGTGTTGTCACCCATCCTTGTGGGGGTTGGGGTTCCACTCGGGCCCCTCGCCATTTCATGCAGCCGGCGTTGAGGCTGGAATGGCAGTGGTGTTCCATCCCGCATTATCACCTGTCATCCTCTTTACTTTCCACCACTCCTTCCCTGCCGTGCCAGCTATGGGGGACTACTGTGTGCTCTCCCATCCCTGTGCTACCTCCCATCATGCTACTGGGCCTCAATGAGTGACAACTGCCAACTCTCACGGTCCCAGCTACTGCTGCCAGGAGCCCCTTGTAACCAGTATTCTGTAACCTTTACCGTTTAGTTAGCTGCAGGTGGCTCCCATAGCCGTGCTCACACACCCCCTTGCCTGTGGTTGCTTGGTTGCTGCCCTCCCAGGATGGTGGCAGGTTCCCAACCGGCTGTGGGCAATTGAGGGATGTGCACATCCAACCTGTCACCCACTGTTATCCATCACCCATCGTTCTGGAGACCTCCTGGAAGCCTCAGTCTTTTGGGGCACAAGGGTGGACACTGCTGCTGCATGGGGGCGATGCTGTGGAACGCAACAACCCCAAGGTAAGCAGATGGCTCCCTCCCATCAGTCATCCCCCTGTATAGAATGGACAACAAACAGGTATGACTTAACTATTTGTTTTAGTAGGGGGCTATTTACATGGGGTGGGGTTGGTTTCTTCGGGGTCTCCCCATCCCCTCTTCAGAGCACCACCAGGGATCGGCTCTCTGTGGGCCATGGCAGCTGCAGCCCTCTGGGAACATTGGCTGCCGGACCCTGGGTTTCCTTCTTCCACTGGCTGCTCCACAGCTTGTTCTGGTGTCTGTTCCTGTGAAAGAGGCACATTCTATGAATGGTAGCTGTTCCCCCTTCCCTGTGACTGCTCTATGGTGCTCCCGTGCATGCAAATCCTGTGTCCATCACCATGTCCGGTGATCCCTTCCCATTGACCTATGGGTTCGGTGTCAGGTTATCCCCCCTCCCCCACCATGTCGGGTGACCACCTCATGCTTACCTGATCATGTGGAATAGCAGGCCTGGGTGGTGGGGTCTCTGGGAATGCAGATATGTTGTGGGGTGGCTGGGGGCCCAGGAGGGGGGTGGTTGTGAGACTACTGTAGGGGAACTGGGAGAGGCACAGCCTGTTCAGGGGGCCACCCTTGGTGGTGGGCCACGGGGAGGGCACCCTTGTGGGCCCAGCCGGGGAAACCAGGGTTGGCAGAAGAGTTGGGGAGCAGGCACTTGCACCTGTCGGAGGGAGGTTTGGTGGTCTTGGGCTGCCAACAGTGGCTGGAGGGTTCATGTCATGCTGGGGTTGCCACCGCAGGGCTCCAGTGTATCCTCAATGAGGCTGAAGGCCCTAGTGGCAGTTCCCTCCAGCATAACATGGGCCCTCTCCCTTTCTAGGCACTGCTCGCGATGGGGGGCGTCAGCTTGGCGCTTGTCCCACAGGTGCTCGCTGCAGGACCGGGTGAGGATTGCTGCAATGTGTTCACGATCCCTCTCCTGCAGCTGTACCTCCCTATTGAGGGCCTGCTCTTCACTTTGAGCTTCTGTCAACATTCTGGTTTCTGCCAGCATTTACCTCCCCAGATCCTCCCTCCTCTGCTGGTTGCGGGCCTGTATCTCCTGATTCCTCTCAGCACTGCCAGCGGTGGCACCCCTAGCTGGACTGGGTAGCTCATCTGTGCACAGCAAGAATTACTTTGATTAGCACGGAGACTGTTACTTGCCCCTGTGCGCCTGTCATGGCCCCTGGTGTTGCGCTTGTGTCCCTCCTTCTTTGCCCCCTAAATGGCCACAGCTCCGATGGCCTACAGCCACCGCCCCCCCATATCTGGTTTTGGTGATGGGCCCATCTGTGCTCCAGTGACCCGTGCGTGCTTGTGTCTCTTGTCCCCGTCCTGCCCACGCCTCCCGGTTCTTCCTGTGGCGTTGTACCCCCCCCTTCCCCTGTGCTTTGATCAACTGTTATCAAGTGGTGGTCCCATCCCACCTCCTTGCTGACCCCTTGTGTGCCCTTGGCTGGTGCCGGTGGCACGGCTGTGCCCATCTCCTTTGTGTAACCCTAGCACCTCTCCACACTGTTCCCTTGTCTGTGTGGACCTACCATCAGTATCCCATTTGTAGGACCGTGGGATGGCCTCCGGTTCCTCCACGTCCTCCTCCAGGACCACTACCACCTCCTCCTGCACCTCCAGGGCCCCCACCCCCACCATTTGTATCTCTCCAGGGATGCCTCCTCCACTAGCAAGACAGGGTTGTCACCTCCCGCATCCTGGCTGGCCTTGCCAGGGGCCAAGAGCTCCCCCTGAACTGTGGGATCGGGCAGGGGTATGTGATCATTGCTGTCTTCCTGCCCCTGGTGAAGGCCGTCCATGCAGAGGAACCAGTCCAGCTGTTCCTGGAACTCCATTGTGTGTATGGCATGGCCGGACCTGAGATTGTTGTCTTTGATATGTTTTATATTTGGACCTCAGATCCTTTGCCAGCTGCATGTATTGGATTACATCCCTATTGTACCCCAACTGCTGCATCTCCTGGGTGATGCCTTCATCGACCTATTTCGTCTTGTACTTTTGCACAAGGTTGTACTGGGCCTTTTTGGCCCCCCAGTCCTGTCTCCTTGCGGGACCAGGGCTCCCTCTTTTGAGATCGGCGTGTGGGGGGTGGCGGCCAGCTATGCAGTGTGCATGGAGCAGGTGGTATCCTGTGTGGGGGGGGGGGGGATTGCATCAGAGTGAGCTGGTGTACCACTGCACCCGTTGCTGCTGGAGGGTCTGGCTTGCCCCCCACCCCCGGATGTTCCTGCTGTTTTACCTGACTGCCGCGGAGACCCTCCTTGGCTGTCTCCCCGATGGTGCTTAGCTCCCAGGTGTGGCTGTTCTCCTATGGAGATTGGGGGTGCTGTCAGCTGTCTGCCCAGGTTTTCCCCAACGTTTGCTCGGGGCTTGTCAGTGTCCTCCCCTGTCGGGGTGGGGTTCCCCTCACCTACCTCTCTCTCCGAGATGCTCTCCTCCCTGGGCTACGTGGTAGCGGTTTGGGGTGGGGATGTGGGTGGAGCCAGAGCTGCATTGCACCCTGTGTCGGTAGGAGTGACCTGTCAGTTGCCTTTCTGACACCACCTCCCTTCTCGGTGTTGGTGGCCAGCGGCACCCCACCCCTGGGCAGCCTGGGGTCCCTCAGTTTACCCTGCCCCTTCCCACGCATGTTGTGACGCTGGTTCCCTTTGTCATATCTGTTGCTTTCCTCCTAGATATGTTGTGAGCCAGCGCACCCATGGCCTTGTTCGCGTCTCCTTTAAGGGCTCTCGGTCTGGCATTCAGCATATCTCCTGGTGGGTGTGTCTGCCTGCGGGGCCCCTCTAGGCGTGTCTTGCTAGTTTTGGCAGACCCTTCCCGTGGGGGTGTGTGCTTTCATTTACACAGACTTTTGGGTGTTGAACACACATCTCCACCCACAGAGCTTTCCAGCTCCCTCCCAGCTGCTCCATGGGTGTTGGTGGGTGGGTCATGGGCGCGCACACACCCACTCATGGACATTTACACGGACGCTCTCCCACCAATCGTGTGGGTGGGTGGGTGCTGGCCATGTAAAAATGGTCTATGCTGACCATATGCTTAACCATTTTGATGAACCGGAACACTGGTTGCTACTGAAAATATTTGGCACAGTCTGTCCTGGTTTGCAACCTGTTAATTGCAAGAAAATAAAATGTTAGTCAGCACTTTCTTCCAGAGAAAGAGCATCCAATATTTTTTCAACCTGGTTAATGGTACTGAGAGACTTCTAACATACATCTACTGCTCTCAGCACATTCAAAGTTGCTAAACATCCAGTGCTACAATGCACTTCAGCCTACTCTGTATGCTTTACTATAAAATACATAATCTTTGTCAGATTTATTATTCAGCAACACCAGGAAAAAGGGAACAGAACAGCAGAAACAAGATAGCAGAAAGACATGAGGGTTCTTTCAGGTTAAGTCCATTATATCTCTTAGAATAGAGTCTTGTGCAAAGAGCAGCCATGAATGATCTAGCTACGTTTAGAAAGAATTACATATGTGGAACCTGATTGTCTAGACATCTGGGGTGAAATCCTGACCTCAATGAAGTCAGTAAGGCTTTTATTGTTGACTTCAGTGGGGTCAGGATTTCACCCCTGGCTTTTTCATCTTGACACATATGTTACCATCTATTCTCCATAATAATTATATACCACATTTCACAGCTGAAGTAAAATGCTCAGTGCAGTCAAAGGGAGTACAGACAGCAGAGTCTGGCCCTGTTTTGTTTTGTTTTAAAGATAATGTCTCATTGGGTGTTTTCAGACATGATGCTAACCACACTTTAATGACACTTGAACATTTTTTATGCATGTTGCAGGGCTGCATAGGGCACCAATACAACCCTGCAATATGCATACAAAATGTTCAAGTGTGGTTAGCGTCATGTCTAAAAACACCCATTGTGGCCTGTTTCATAGTCACAGAATTGAGGGAATTTAAAAATATTTCCCCCTTTCCAGTTTAAAATACCCTCCCTTCGTTTCAATAGTAGTGCAAAGAAACTTGCAAACATAGGCTGCAATTCTCCAGCATTGCCCTATTGAAATCAGTGGAACTTCTAAGTAAGTGCTTTGAGGATTGCAGCTATAGACAGCAAGTCTGCAAAGACTTCTATAAACATGTGACGGTAACCAAGTCACAGGGCTCTGATGTGCACAAAGTTATAGATGTCCCTTAAGGGTTTGAAAGAACATGCAGCAAGAGCATGCCTATGTCCCCCCCCACAGCCTGAGACAGGCCCTGCATACATACTAGGAAGCTAGGCTAGATCCAGGCAAATGCAGAGACCGTGGGTGTTAATACTAGGGCTGCAACCTGATTAGAAATTTTAGTTGATTAATCGATTAAGCCTTTTTGTTGTTTGATTGATTGATTGAAATTTGCATACTTTTAGATAAATATACATACATTTGCTTGTGTTGGGTAAACTTGCCTTCTACTGGAACACATCCCCTTGAGCTATGGACTCAGAACTATGGACTGTCAGAAGGTCCTGGCAGCTAACCAATTAAGCGGGGGGCCAAATTCTAATCGATCTTAGACAGACTGATTAATCGGTTTGATTAGTCGACGAATGGTTGCAGCCCTAGTTACTATATGTGCAACCAGCTATGTGCCCCTGGGGCGTGGGACACCCCCGGCTGTGTCAGGTCAGGAAACTGAACAAACATTCCTGCAGACTGACCTGGCCGGGGAGGGGGACCTGGAAGAGATGTGAGGCTGGTTGGCTTGCACCTGCTGCAGCTGGTGTCCAGCGGGGCATCGATGGACACAGCCATCTAAAAACGGCCTTCGTTTATACGTGGACCCATGGGGGCCATCATGATGGGTAGCCATGGCAGCAGCCGGGATGGCAGCGTGAACAAACATGCTAACCTGCTCTTCCTTGGGCCTGGATTTTGGGCCTTCTGGGCTTTACAATTCCTGGGCAGCTGTCTACCTTGGTGGGGGCTGTAGCGAACCCACTTCTGGCAGCCCGCTATCAGATGCGTGGGTAAGGCTGTTGCCCAGGTGGGCCACGGCAGGATGAGTCACGTTTATTAACCCTCTGCGTGACTGCACAGAGCTCCCTCTATTAGGGGACTGCTCAATGCATGGGGTCCGTGAATAAAGATGAAATAACATGAAGCGCTGGTATAAAAGACTGGCCTACAGAGCCCCCAATGCAGGAATCCCCTGGTTTAGGGAGGGCCCATATTCACTGGGAATGAACTGTAGCAATTCAAGCAGTTCAGGAGGGGATTCCAACACATGGGTCCACGTATAAACGAAGGCCGTTTTTAGATGGCTGTGTCCATCGATGCCGGGTGGAGTGTCAGCACGCTTCCGGTGAATAGCGGGGTGGTGGTGGTTTCACATGGCAGGAGATGGATGTGTGCCCACACCCATGTACCGCCCGCCCATGCCCCCCGCATGGAGCAAATGGGAACAACCCAGGTGGGCTGTGCATGTGTCATGAGAGTGTGCCTCCACACATGCTGCCTTCAGATGGGTGCCCGGGTCTGTGGGGGATGGGTGGTCCCACATGGGCACATCCCATCTAAGAATAACAACATGCGTGTAACGTACAGGCCTGTAATGCAGAGTGCCTAGGCCTCTGAAGAGGATGCTATGTCTAACTGAACATCAAAAATGAATTAGCTTACATTTTCCTTCCTCTAATGAACAAATCAGTCTGGGTCTGTAAACATCCCCTGTGTTACAAGGGGACCCACATATGTTACACAAGGCCCCAACTTCCCTGGATCTGGGGCTGTCAGCAAGCAAGAGAATTATATAAAGAAGTCACACTGTTGAGAGTGCTAGCTGCACAAAACCAAATCCTATTTCCCTATCTGAACTTCCTTTTTTTGGGTGTATTCTCATATTGTTTTACACTGTTGTCAGTCTGGAATAACTCGATGGACTGCAGAAGCACGGATCGCTGTTCTGAATTTACAACTTCAGGGTTGCTAACCCTCAGTGCTACTGGTTAGGATGTCAGCTTTTATAACAGCAAAAGCTGTGATCTGGGTTTTTACATTGTGAGCATTGCCGTAAGTGCAATAGTGAAAAATAAAAGCAAGAGGCTACAAGGATTGCAGAAAGGAAGTGGGAAAGTCAGACCTTACTCCTTCATTTTCTTAGGTCATGGCTTGACCAACAGATACTTCAAAGTTGTTAAGCCTCAAATCACTTTTGTTCCTGAATGGTTTTTACATCAAGAGCTCTAAACTGAAGTTATTCAGGAGTAAAGAGAAGTTCTTCAGAAAAATGAGTACACACTCCCCTTTGCTTTAAAAACTTTGTTGAAAAAAAAAAAAAGTAGTGTGAACCCCTTTACCTTGAAGGAATGGCTAATGTGCCTCCCTTCTGTTAGGGTGTGCGCAGCCTCGGTGCACATAGAGGTTTGCCAGGATCATGGAGTCCTAGGCGAAGTGCCTTGAGTGGTTGTAGGAGCAAGCGCTCTCTCCGTTCTTGCTCTCACTGGTGCTTCAAATGTGTATTTCCACTTTTAGAGCACTTCAAAAAGCAAAAAACAGAAGAAAGACACCGCGGGGGCAGCTTCCTGTCCCGAGTTCTCTGTGGCTGAGAGTCATGAGAGGGGTGGGCGGAGCACTGTGCCTGCCCGTTGATTAGGTTTGCCGTACTAAGCCGTGTGAGTGAGGGTTCGGTGCGGGCTGCATGGGACTCAACACGGACTCCAGTGGGTTATTGGCCATAGCCTGTCATGACTATTAGGGGAGATTGTGAAGTAACTACATCTGTTTGCAGTTTTGGTGAAAACAGTACCAAAGTGGAGTATCACAGAATGAACTTAATTAAACTGAAGTAATTATTCCCACTTGGGTAGTTTTAGGTAATTACCCTGATTGGCTATTATTGGGTGTCAGCGATGGAAGCATTTTTGTACAGGTCTTCCAGGGGAGGGGTTGTCCCCTTTATACCCAGGGCCAGTTTGTTTTCTCTGCCTCCTGCTGGTCATAACAGGGAACGACTCCTGATTTTTCAGGAGTACATACTTCTCTTCCTCTTCCTGAATAATGTTGGTTTACTGCTCCGTTGTTGCAAATGCTTCAGGAGTAAAAGACGTAAGACCCAACTACATTGAATTAACGATTTGTCAGAACGTGACCTTCAGCTTAATAAAATCAAAGTAGTTAGTTTGGTTTAACATTGGGTGGAAACAGACATGCACCTTTACTCCACTTTAACACTGCATTAACATTTCTTAGGTATGTTGAAGAGCTGCATAAGGCACCAATACAGCCCTGAAACATGTACAAGAAATGTTGAAGCAGAGTTATGTGCATGTGTTTCCCCCCATTGTTCACCAGAACGTGCCCTCGGTCTGAAGAAACCTCCTTGTCATGCAACTTGGCCCTTTCCCCCCCAGCCAGGGGCATAGCTAGGTGGGAATGGGCCCTGCTGCTGGAGCACTCTCCTCCAGTGTGGATATGTATTCTACCTGTGTGTGGCTGAGCTTGCTGCAACTATTATTTTATTTTTATTTATTTCGTATTTCTAGCCCGCACTCTCCTGCTCACATAGCAGCTCGGGATGGCTCATAATCAAAATAATTTAAAAAAACCCCACTAAACCAATTCACTACTTAATATATAAAATTAAAAAAAAATTAAATTTACAAAACTCACTAAAAGAGCGGAACAGCCAGGTCTTATACTGTCTCTGGAAAGATGGGAGGTCTGGGGCTAAACGGGCCTCTGGCCTAGGAGTGGCCACGAGGAACGCCTTTCCTATCGTTGCCACCCAGGAACTTCAAGTCGGGTGTCCCCAGCTGACCGCATTCTGCACCAGCTGCAACCTCTGGACCATCACTAGGGGTAGCCCACTGTAGAGTGCGTTGCAATAGTCTGGAGGTGATGAAGGCATGGATGATGGTGGCCAGGTCAGAGTCCGAAACCTACGGCCACAGCCATCGCACCAAGTGTAGCTGGCGAAAGGCGCTCCTTGCCACAGCCGCCACCTGGGAATCCAGGCGGAGCTGCGAATTGAGAAGCACCCCCAGACTACGGACCTGAGTAGCTAAAGCAGGGCAAACCCCATCAATGACAGGAACCACCACTCCTTCAGCCTTACCCATCGGCAACACCTCCATCTTGTCGGGATTCAGCCTCAGGCGACTCGCCCTCATCCAGTCCTCCACAGCCGCCAGACACCGGGTAACCACCGAGCCTGCCGGGTCTGGGTCTGTAGAGAAAGAGAGGTAAAGTTGTGTATCATTGGCGTACTGACCTATTCTAGTTATGCTCCTGCCCCTAGCATGGGGGAAGGGAGGGGAATCACTCTGCTTCAAACAATCGCCTCATGTATAAGAAATGTCCGGCCCGCAGGAGGGAAAAGGTTCCCTGCCCCTTCTGTATTTAGTTGCACAAATCCTGGATCCGTGCCCTAGCCTTGTGTGTATGCCCTCATCTCTACCTCCTTCCCCTGAGCTCAGTCTTTCAGTGCTTGGGAGTAGGAACTGGTCCCAGGGGCCATATCCACCAACTGGAAAGGACTAAGGGGCTAAATAAAAACGGTGGGTCCCATTTGCACCCCCCCCAGGGGGGGGGGAAGCTGAGGCTCCCCCTTGGGTAGAGGGGTTCTGAATCTTGCCCCAATCCTTTGCCCTCCCGTCTCCAGGATTGGCCTGGGTAGTGCGACTAAATACACCAAGGGCAGGGAACTTTTTCCCTCCTGTGGGCCCCTTTGGAAATTAGTACAAGCTCTGAGGGCTGCAGAGAAGATGAGGGTGAGAGTGCTTAAGGGGTACGCTGAGGAAGAGGGGAGGGGTTCAGAGCCTGGATCTGTGCCCTATGGGGCCATGCTCTCCCCTCATGTGCATGCCCTCACCTCTACCTCCTTCCCCCGACCTCAGTCTTTCAAGGAACTGTCTCCAGGGACCAGATCCAGCAACTGGAAAGCTCTAAGGAGCTAAATAAAAACTGTGGGTCCCATTTCCCCCCTTCCCCAGTGGGGAGAGGCTCTGAATCTTGCCTCAGCTCACTCCCTTGCCCTGATTGTTTGCTAAGGCTTGGGAAACTGCTTCTGACTCAGAGCCCAGAGAGGTGAGTCTCCGAAGTCCTTGGTGTCAGTCCCTAAAGAGGCGGGGGCTGCTCGTGGGTGGCGGCTCCTCTCCTCGGCTAACCCCTCCCCAAGCCAGGAAGGAGGCGAGCGCGCTGCATCTCTCCCAGTGAGGTGGCAACGCGCTCCCACCGCCCGGCTTGGAAGCACCGCCCCCTGGCCCTCCCCTTCTCCTCGCAACCAGCCGGCTGCCAATCCGTCCGCTGCACACACACACACAGCAACAACATGCCTGACTGGGAAGCGGTGGCTCAGGCAAGGGAGCCCCGCTGCTGGCTCCTGGAGGATTATTAGCCCTGATCCAAGGGGTGGGGGGAATTAACAGGACCAAAACCACCAAGCAGAGAAGGAAGGTGGTGGGAGGCGAGGAAGAGACTTCAAGCCCCCTCCACTCACCCCCCTCTTCCCCCACTAAGCCCTCATTGCGCTGGAGGAGCCTAGAGAGAGAAGCCGTCCAGCCAGGTAGTAAATAACCTCAATGCCCCACTCCTGTTTGTGCCTTTGCGGGTTTGCTGCTAGGGGCCATGCCCAGCGCTGGGATTAGCTTGGCAGGTCGCAGGGGATGGGGCACACACACAGGGCAAGGAGCCAGCCCAGGCCTTGGTGGTGCTGGTGCAGCTGGGCTCCTGCCATGGGGAGTGGGCTTTTTGGGGGGTGGGTGGGGGAGTGCCTGGCTCTTACCTCCTTCCCGCACTTTGATGCCGAGGGTTGCATATTGGGTGGGTGGGTGGGCTATGCATGAGGTGGTTGATTCCTATCCCCATTCCCCCTAGGGCGGAGAGAGTGGGGCAAGGGGAACGGGGTCCTGCAGGTAGAGGATCGGCGGCCGCCGGGCAGGCAGCAGTGCTAGCCAGCTGATCGGGAGAGGGGAGGGAACGTCAGCCGGGCTGGGGCCCCGGTGTGCTGTGGCAGGAGGATCCGCATTGCCTGCGCCGGGCGGTTGAGCTGATGATGATCCCCGGGGGGTTGGACTGTGCGAGCCGGCAGAGGGGATTAAGAGGGCGGACAAATCGTTTTGCGGCGGGGGGGTGTTAAAGGGCTCCAGAAGGAGAGAGCGAGCCTGTCCTGCCGCTAGCAAGCTGCAGACCGCTTGCAAAGTAGAGGAGCCATGGAGCCCTACAGCACCCCATGACACCTCTCTTCTCCCCCTAGATCCCACTCTTCACAAGCCCCACTTTCCCACCTAGGAATCTCTCCTTGCCCCCTGCCACCCGCAGGTGCTCCCGAGGGGGAAGCCTGTGGCATTTGGGGCTTGGATACAGGGAGCAATGGGAAGACATGAATGTATATATGTATGTATCTTGTACTTTGTGCTGATGATTTGTTTTGCACTGTACAATTCACAAAGAGCAATTCAGTTCTTGTCCTGACAAGAAGGAAAACGCAGAGAAAGCAGGATGCTTTGTAAACTCCAGAGGATGGAGTCATTGGAGGGTCTGCTTTTCCTCTGTCTCTTACACCTTTTACCCAGGCAGGGCTCTCACTGATGTCAGCAGAACTATACTGTGGCCAGCCTAGTTCAGAGGAGAATTAGCACCTGGGTTAGCCTTCTTTCATTCTGTGGTTTAATTTTTCTCCCATTCATCCTTTTTTACCTTTCCTTTTTAAATGTGATTTTGGCTTGTTAAGACAGCAGGAAAAAGTGAGTTACTAGTAGAAGAGATTTTGAATAAGGGGATGGTGGCGATGGATGATGACGCATGAATTCATAGATGGTTCATTTTCATGGGCTGGAGATGCTCCCTGTCTAAATGCTTAGCTTCATAAAGCCTAGGAGAAGCCTCAAAGCCCAGGAGATGAGGATAGCTCCAGTTATGGACAGGACTTACGAAAATATCATCCTTTCCATTGGGATGTGGTTTTCCCAAGAGAAGGGGGTGATCTCTGCTTATTTCACCCTCTGCTTTCCCAGGGACAAAAGTTGACAGAAAGTGGCTTACTAAGCGGTTGAGAATCATTTTCCTTTCCCAGGGGGAGAGAAGTGCCTTGAAAGTGTCTTGTGCTAGATATTTATTCCCCATGTCCTTTGGTTTGCCTTGTTCGTGGCAGGCACAGCATCCCATGATAACGCTTTGTTTCCACCAGTTTTCTTTTTAGATATTTTCACCGCTGAATGTGACTCGAAGGAAAACTTGAAAAAAACCTTCTCTTTTAAGAGTTCATTCTAAGCAAGATGTATTTATAAAAAATGTTTTGCCCGTATATGTTGTGCTTGAAGTGTTAAAATCCTCAAGAGATATGAGGGGAGATAGTGAAAGAGAGAGACCAGGGGAGGGTTTACTCCTTACTTCAAACAATTTCTCTTGCTCATGCTTTAAAAGGGAGGAGGATGAGAAACCTGTTTCAAAAATAGTCGAGGAATATATAAAAGTGAAATATTCATGACCGGGAAAAGCTTAGACAGCAAGTACGCTGCACCGAATCATTTCGAAAGCTTTCTGCCCTCTTTACAGCTCCTTATGGCATATATGGCTGTGTCTTTGTAGTGCAAACACAATTAAAATTTCAGGACTGCAGAATTTGTAATTATGTAGTTAGGACTGTGCTAGTGAATAGGCCATGATAATACATAAGCATCTTATTCATGGGTGACCACCTGTGATTTGAGGTTTTTTTTTTCTTTCTCCTTAAAACATGATGTGCAGACAGAGGCCACTTCTTATTGAAGCATTTGAAAATGCTTAGCAAACACTTTTTAGAACTATAAATACTATGAACTTGAGGCAGAGTTCTGAGCTGCACCAGAGGAAGAACACAGGCCTCTGGTTCCTTCAAGTGCTCCCAGAGGGACATTTTCTAACACTACATCACCTTGTAGATGCAAGGTGCTAGTTTTAACCTTTAAAGCCCTTCACGGCCTGGGCCCTGCTTATCTGTGGGACCACCTCACTCCCCATGTGCCTGTGCGACCCTTGAGATTGTCTGTGGGAGCCTTTTTGGAGGTTCCCCGGGCGAGGCGGGTGACCACCGATGTTAGATTTTTTTCGGTTGCTGCCCCTGTGCTGTTGAATTCGCTCTTGGAGAAGGCTCAGTTGGCTCCCACTCTCCTGCTGTTTCGGCGTGTATGTAAGACCTGGCTGTTCCGTCAGGCTTTTGGCGAGGGGTGGGGTGGGGGTGGGGGTTTCCCCACATATTGTATTTTTAAATGGTTTAAAAAAATGTATATTGTTTTATTGAGTGTTGTTTGCCACGCCGGGCTGCCCTGTGGGCAGGAGGGGCGGGATATAAATTTTAAATAAATAAATAGAAATAAAAAGGTTGTCCTTCATAATCATGAGAATGAACAGTGTTGGCCAGCAAGAGATATGGCAGGACATCCAGGGATGTACTGAGATAACACATTTATTACTGCTTTGGCTCCTGATGCAAATTTAAGCTCATTTCCTTAATGGAACCTCTATTGGTGAATAACCTTAGGACAGGGACCCAGCTAATGGTAAACAGGATGGGCAAAAGCACACTCTGCTCCTGAGATGGTGAAGGGGCAGTCAGGCCCTATACTTGTAGCTCATCAACTCAGTAACAACAGCGGGAGGAAGACTGGGCAGATATCAGCTAATTGTCAATGCATTTTTCTTTTCAAGTTTGAGTAAAAGTTGTTTGCCTCTTGCTTGTTTCGATGCAAAATATTAGTGTTCCTTTATTTATAGAAAGAATGTAATAAAAATGGAAGTCTTGCAATCCACTCAGTCCTACTGGGCGAAACAGTAGCTTAGACTTTTCGTTATTAGTGTCTGATCTTGCTCCCACTTGAAGTCAGTGGGAGTTTTGTTATTGACTTCATGGGAGCAGAAGTGGGTCCTTGATCTGTGCTTATTCTCATTCCTGTGGTTTTTACTCAGGCAACACTTTCAGTTTGGTTCAGCGAGTAATTTGTCTGTCTCTGGGGCTTGGAGGAGAATTAATTTATGGTGCAAAGGACTAGCCTGAAGTCCAATGTTTATACTAGACCTGAAACAGGTACCTCATTTCGTACCCACGGGTTATAGCTGCAATTTTCGAGTACTGTGCTGGCTACCTGATGCTCTGCCCGAGTGCCGACAGGGTACCGGATTGCCCTCCCCCAAATCCCGTTTTACTATAACTCATTAACAGAGGTACCAATTACTGGCGTGTGAATTGGTACTGGAGAGTAGGGCTGTAGCGGAATATCGCAGCGGTAGCTATTTCCGGCGGAAACAGTGTTTCCGCAATTAGTGGAACGGCATGGCAGAGGCTTTCATTCCGCGGTTTCATTCCGCGGTTCCG